>ML791507.1:1177422-1193189 GCA_009831015.1 Picea engelmannii | reverse complement strand
ATTTAATAGTGATATAAATAATAAATAAAAAATTAATGCCATATGTTCATCTTATTATTATGCATCATCACTTCCATTAAATGGCAGTCAAGCAACCTAAGCACTCGTAAAGAAAGATGCTTACCAAAATGTGAAGCAACATTAGAGTCTAAATGTAATACCCCTAGGATGAACCCCAATTGTAATGTACATGTAAATGTACATATAGGTTGGTGAATTGTGGGGGCACAAGTTTTGAGTACAGTTTAGAGTGCGCGCAACAAAGGAAGAGTGTGTGCCCATTTCATAGCTTTGCGTGCATTTGAGTAAGTGCGTGAGTATTGTCGTGCGCGTGAACCAAGGGAAGAGTGCGCACTCATTTCATAGCTTTGCAAGCACCTAAGTAAGTGCACGATGATCGCTTCAAAGTGTGTACTAGACCATGTTTGTAGCCAGGGTATTTTGGGGTCGTAGAGCCTTTGTATATATGTATACTGAGGCCATAGTGTCTGTGTGGTTGTTAGGTTGGAGAGCTTGGATTGCGATAAAGGTCAGTGCATATATTTTTGTAAAATGTAATTGCACTTAGTTATCAATAAAAACATATCACTGGGAGGACACCAAATAGACGAAAAAGAGACATGGAGCTAAAAAAGATGTGTGAAGCTTAAAGGGAATATTTTAATAATAATTCCAAAATTATATTTATGGGATATGTATTTATCGTAAGTTTTTAAGGAATGGGAATGGATCACAAAGTAGAGCTTAGTTAGCTCTTAAGGTGACAAGTGTCTAGTTATAATCATTCAAATATATTGTTGAGCCTTAGTGTATCTTGGGGGGATTCACTCATTCCTTCATAATGTAGACCAACTTTCCTCTACGAGGCATCTGTATCTTGTTGTTACTTGATGCCATCTCATAACATTGTGCTTGGAAAAGCATGTGCACTATTGAATAGGTGGGTTGTTAGGCTCGTGTGTTATTGAAGAAGTGGGTTGCCAGGACCTTGTTTGTCAAAGAAGCAGTTTGTCGGGCCCATGTTTTTCGAAGAAGCAAGTTGTCAAACCCATGTTTGTTGAAGAAGCAGGTTTTCAAGCCCATGAGCCTTCTCTCCAGGCAAGATAATTGCTAGCAATTGTTTTCCCAAGGTGTTAGGTTGTAGCTACAGGACCTTGAGAATTCTTTCCTGACCTATTGTTGAAGCCTTGGAATGGAAGTGGGGTAGCTGAATGACTATTGAGCATAGAAGGGGAACACTTCCTGGGGTGGGATATGCATGTGGGGAATGAGGGACTGTAGACTTTTGTTGGGGTTGGTTGAGTGATTTGACTGTTGATAGACCTTAGCTTGGATTAGGAACCCTTTGCCTTGGTGGAGTTTAAGCCCCAACTCGAGGGTGACTTGCTGCTGAGTTTATGAGCAACAGAGTCTATGGCTGAGAGGAATGTCTAAGGTCCGCGCGCAGTTGGTGGATTACAACAAAAGATGTGTGTGTTCTTATGTGTATTATTCTTCGAGTAATGTACATATACATGTTAAGTATATTATGTGTTACTATTATATATGTGTGTGTGTGTATGAATTATATATGCTATAGAACTGCATGTTTGCTGCATAGCATATGTGGGGCATGGGCCATGATAATTTATATGTGTTTATATATTGTTTAACATGTGAATGCTTATGCTATTTCTATTATGAAATTGGTACATAATTATGCTGGTTGTGCATATATTGCTAGTTTTGCATAATTGTCACACATGTAGAGCTTGGTAGTTTAAGTGCTTCCTATTAAATAATTATGTGATAACGATCATGGAATTTTGAGGCAAGGCCTAAAGCATCGCGTGCATAAAGTGGTGTCAGTCCGCGCACGTGAATGGGATAGACCCTGCACATGGCATCAGAAGTGGTTGCGTGTGTAGTTGTATTATGAGTTTATTATGTTGTATTGGTCGTTATCTGTTAAGTAACTTCAACAGTAATCATATGGGTTATAGCCTGAAGCTAGAAATGTCTGATGCGTGAGATTTCTGTGGTTGGGATTTTCAGTTTTCATCGGAAAAGCCACAGTGTAGTCATTAGATTGTAGTCATTAGAAATGTCGTGCATGCTCAGGGACAATCGACGTGATCGACACAATCAAAGTTCAGTGCACAGAGTTGCTATGACATCATTATTGCACATGGTGCAAGATCGACTTGCATGCACTAGGAAATCGTAGTTGCGCGTAGCACAAGACCAGTTGTGCATGTTATTGGTTTCAATGAATTGCTTCTGTAGAAGAAAGCTTTGATGTCAAAGCTTTATTTAACGAGTTTGTAGTAGTGAAGACATTACAAAGTGGTATCGAAGCTCAATTTTTTTTTGATGTGGGGACGTTACACTAAAAAATAGAAATTAATAAAAATTATCCAACTTAATCTTTGAGTATGATGGATTTATGTTATCTCTTCAAATCATACTTTTAATTAGGGTTGTAATATAATTTTGTAAAATATGTTTTAAGAGTAGTGGTTGATGATTCAACAACAGATTGGTTGTCCATAACTAATTTACATTTTTAGGTGAATGCAATATAAAGAAGGCATTGAAAGTGGTTTTGTAAATTCATGCATCATGTTTTCATTTAATAACTATAAATAATGTGACTGATAATTAATTTAAATTTGCGGGTGAATGTAAGTTAAATAAAGTTTTTCAAGTGGTATTGTAAATTCATATATTCACATTTTTGCAATCTCTAGGAAGGAATTGATTGTTGTTTTAAATAATTTTCAAAAGGATAAAAGCCCTTACCCATATGAGTGGACTGTTGAATTTTATTTGGACTTCTTTGAGTTGATTGCAGACGATTTATTAAGGGTATTTGAAGAGGTTAGGCTATCGAGGAAGGTTTCTGAGAGCATCAACTCCACCTTTATAGCCCTTATTCCCAAGTTTGATCGTTTGAGAGCTTCAATGAATTTAGGCCAATATCATTATGCAATTGTGTGTATAAAATTATTTTTAAGATCGTTGTTATTATACTTAAGCCCATTCTATTTAAGTTTATCTCCCCTGAGCAATTTTGGTTTCTTGAGGGGAGGCAGATTCATGAATCCATAGGCTCTGCTCGGGAGGGTCTCCACACTGGCGAGCTCTCTCAGTCTCCTACTACAGTTACCAAGTTGGACCTATCTAAATTTTAGGATCAGTTCTCCTAGTTGTATCTTCAACTTCTATTGTTTCATTTAGGGCTTGCCCTTCCTTTGGTAAAATGGATTATGGGTTGTGTGTCTTCTACTCTCTTTGATGTGTTGATAAATGGGTCTACCTCTTCTTTATTTGAGCCTTCTAGAGGACTTAGTTAGGGCTTTCCTTTATCCCCATACCTTTTCTTGTTGGTTGTATAAGGACTTAGTAGATTGATTAAGGAGGTTAATAGACAAAGGCAACTTTCAGGCACTGAGGTGGGGAGGAGTGAGTCATTAACACATCTCTTTTTTGTTGACGATGTACTTCTTTTATGTTTCGGTAATGATGGTGAAGGCCATGTTTTCAAGGATATTTTACAACTCTGTTGTGTTGCTATTGGGATGGAGATTAATGAGAATAAATATGATTTGTTCACATCTAGCTTGGATGGCACTCAAAATACTAGGATGGAAAGAATCTTTCCTTTTCAACAAATTCATATTAATGAATGCGCAAAATACCTTGGTTTCACTCTAAAACCCAACAATTATGGTAAAGTTGATTGGGGATGGATTTTAGCAAGGATCGAAAATGACATTTCTTTCTAGTGCAATAGGTGGCTCTCTAGAGGGGATGGTTAGTGCTTATGGAATTTGCATTAGAGATGTTATCCCCTTTTTGTGGATAACTAAGGAGATTATGTATTGAGGCCCTTAGGTTGCATATATGGAATGTCGAGAGACTACATGACCAACAATATCCTTTTGCACAGATGGAGACCCCCTCACCACCATAGATGGCATCCACAACATCAGTTGGCTTCCGAAAGACAATGGGCCTTGCTCCATGAGGTACAAGTCAGTATTATGGTAAACATCATTTCAATATTTAATCCATTTGAGTATGTTGTATCTTATATTGCTCTAGATTTCATGATATATGCTTGGACATTATGTCTTTTTCCTGCTTCACCTTGGTGGTTGATATTGTCCCCTAGTAAGTGGTCCTCCTTGGGGATGGGTTTGCGACTAGGAACTCCCTTGAAGAATCATTGTACCATTCTCGACCATACTTACCACTTTTCATCACTTTTTCCCCCCATTTCCTTATATCTTGGGAGTTTAGGGTGTATTAACTCAAGAAGGGGTTGTCCCTCATTCTATGGGAATAAGGGGTTGAAGGCCTAGAGGGATTGTTGTTGGGTAAAAGATAAAAGCCTTGTATGAACCTTCTATATGCTTCGCCCAAGGATCACCCAACAAAGCAATGAAACACTTATCTTTGAGTAAAGGGGGACCCACAATAAAATATGATTTAAAATGCTTAAAATGTTAGTTGAAGGATAAGAGGTCCCATCACTAGCCAACCTACCATATCCATGAATATCTAGTGGTATGATACTACCACCATCTAGTCACCAAGCCAGGGTAATGGCTCTCAGTTGCACGGCTGAGAGAAAGGGGGTCTCATCATGAGCCATCCTTCTCATTTCCACTAGGTGTTTGTGGGTGACATTGCCATTATCTGGACACCACCCTAGGGCAATGGTCTTCAGCCTTTCCTTAAAATTATGAAAGAATAAAAGAATGGCAAATAATGGGCTTGGAAAAAGTGCATTGCAGACGAAGGTACCACACACCATCTACAAAGGCACCCATGAATAAGACACTATGACCTCTTGTATCTCATGAGCCCTATTCCCATTGAATCTTAACCCAAACCACTTCACCCACTTTACATGGCTTAGAGAGGGATCTCATTAAAACTCTCCTTGACCTAGGGAAATATCTACCCAATAGGACACCTCGTTAACCCTCCCATATTCAAGCTTGACAAGTCGCATAGTGTCTTTGAGTAATTAATTGTTTGATATAGTGATCTTTGAGGCACATGCTTAGGTGGCTCATTTATTGACTGGATTCACTTATCATGATGTTATGACTTTTGATCCTTGGAGGGCGTGTTTATATGTCTTTCCAGGACCTAGTTGGTGGACAAGTTTTGGAAGAACAAGCCTAACTTGGGCTTCCATGGGGTTGCAAGACCATAGGTTGGATTCCAAGGGGCGACATGTCGGATCATAGATATGGAGTATTGGAGACCTAGAAGATGATGTGGAAGACTTAGCGCAGCTCTCACTTGCCAAACAATTTGCCTAGGAAGGGGAAAATGCCCTCTTTTTGAGCTTGACATCATGTTTGGAGGGTTAGGGCATGGTGGTGACGTGATATGCATTGACACTTGGATGTTTTGAAGTGTTTGAGGCTTTGACCATGAAGGAAGACAATTTGATGCTTGAAACGTGGCTTTGGGAAGCCTTACTACCCTCCTACATTACCAACGACCTTCTCCTAGTGCCAAAACGTCCCCTAAAGGGGTGACATTCATGTAAATTAGGGTTTTATTTTTGCAAAAGTGAAATTTTAAATGAATTGTTTAATATTACTTTGTTAAAGGGGGAAATATTAGGGTTGTTGACCCCTAGTCTTGTGGTTTACCGCTAAATATGTTGACAAATCACCTTGGTGACATTTTGTATAAATAAGAGATCATAAGATCTCATTTTAACATAAGTCTCCCTCTTGTGAGAGGACTTGGACTGAAATTTTCACTACACTTGGTATATTTGTCGCTTGTGCACTTGTTTATGGCTATCTTTGGTGAATGGTTGATGGAGGGGTGAGGCGCTAGCCTTGGATATATTGTTTCTATCTTTTATGGTGGATTATCTTAACATCTTCTTGATTTGGTATGGATTTTACTCTTATGCTATCATTTGTTTCAAGTCAAGGATTTTTGTGCTAGGAGCTAGGTGGGAAGTAAGAGTATTTACACCCCGACTCTAATCTTCATAATGTATTGCTTGAAGTTTACTTGATGTTGCAAGGGTTTTGTTTGAGGAAGTAGGAGGATTTACACCCCTCATATTCAAACCCTAAATAGAGATACTTACCTTGGGGAATAAGAGGGTTTACACCCCCAAAGAGGCAGAATCTCTAGTTCATTTACTTGACTCCATTAACCCAATATTTAAAGGCACTAGTCATTTGTTCATTGCATTGGAGATATAAAATCATTGCCTTGGGAAAAGTGAATTTTGCTAGTTTCAAGTTTATCTTTTGGAGAAGTGTTCCTTGAGCCTTGAGCTCTCTTGCCTCATTGAGGTGTCCCTCTTCTCACACCACTTTGTTTGTTTTTATAAAAACTAACCTACAACCATTAGGGTTGCATAACCCTAGCTGATAACTCTCTCTTATCTCACAAACTAACCCTAGGAAATATGTCTAACTTCACTCACCTAGTCTACTAACTAGGGCGCACTTTTTGGGCTAGTTCTTGGCACTTTTCCATGGTTAATTTTTTTTGTTGCATGCCATCGAATGGTACAAACATAAGAATAATAATTTACTACAAAAAATCACTTTATAACAATTCAATCTCAAAGTGTTATATTTAAGGCATGATTGATTGCCAAATTCATTGATAATATTATGGTTAATCTTATGCTTTTACATGTTGATTTAGATGTTTTATTTATTGATATACATTCTTATCTACTACTACAAATTAGGGAGAACAATCTTAACTTGCTGATCCATACTAACATATATCATTGCAAGGTGTCTTTGTTTGTGTCTCAGGCAAGTACAAACATCCGAAGAAGTACTACATCTTTGAGGCAAGAATTGCTTGGCTTACAAGGCATATCCTCTCACATCTCACTCCGCTTAGACTTGACTTCTATGGGTTTCACTTTCATCTCCATCCATATCCATCTCATTCCCCTAGGGTCACCAAGATCGCCTCACAAGCATGACCTAGTCACCCTTGAAGTGTGGGACCTACATTGAGGTGACATTGTGTGTGGGATTCCCCGGTTGTAGCACTTGCTTTTGTGGTTGGATTGGAATTTTCCCAACCTAGAACCTGTGCTATAAAAAGAGGCAAGTCCAATATTTTGGCACACTTTAGCTCACATCCCAAAGGGGATTTTGGAAAGGACTAGGAAATGTTGTTTTAATTGTTTATGGAAAGGAAGCAGTGAGTATATGGAATATCAGTTGGCCATATAGAAGCTAATAGCTTCACCTAAATATCAATGGGGCGGGGGTTTAAATATATTCACTTGTTTGGTCAGTCCTTAGCTATAAAGTCCCTGTGGAATTTACTTACAAAAGACACTCTTTGGAGGAGGATCATCATACAAAAATACATTGCACCAAATTCACTCTTGGATTGGGTAATAATGGAGAGGAAAAGTATCAAGAACATGTTGAATCAATGGAAAGCTATGACACTAACCTTGCTTGTGATTAACAAGTACTTGGCATGGAGGGTCACAAATGGGGCATAGGTGAGGATAGGGACTAATGAAATCATGGGATGTGGCCAAGAGGTATTTCTTGCTGAAAATCTAGTATTAACTTTTCAGAAGTTGGGGAGGTGCACACCAAATATGGTCAACAATCCAATTGAAACTACCCTATGGTCCCAAGGCTAGTTGTCAACTCATAAATTAGGGTCGAATGATGAGATGAGTCAAGGATGGGAGTCCTTTATGACTGAATTGAGAAGATCCCATATAAGGTTGAGTGGGGATTCTGATGATTTAGTATGGGAATGAATAAGATTGGGGGTGATTACGCTGCAAAGCTCAATTATCTATTTCTATAATCACTTGGCCCTATTGAGATCATATGGTGGTGGTCAAAATTGTGAATAGAGTATTGTGGTAAAAATGGTTGTGGTCAATACTCTATTATTTAAAATAGAGCATTGACTTGGGAAATGCTTCAAAAGAGGAACACGGTTAGGCATGGAAGGTGTTCACTATGTAAAGAAAATGAGGGGACTACCACTCATATTTTATCGTCTTGTTCGTTCTCTATGTAGGTTTGGAGGATTTGGAGACTACATTGGTTTTTTAGGATTTGTGTCATAAAGAGACTATGGATATGAAATTCCAAGAGTGGTTTATAAGAAGATAGTTGAAGCCTTTTAGGGCAATTCCCTTCTTAGTCACTTGGGGAATATGGCTAGCCCACAACTCTAGTTTATTTGGAGATAAACCAATCCCATATTTTCAAATCTCTACCCATGTATTAACTCTATCAACGGTTTACAAACCTAATGTGAGTATAAAAGAGTAGAGGGTTGTGGGAGCACTTTCTATGGATAAGTCCTAGGTCTTATGCTTGGAGTTTCTTCAACGTGATCTATCAAGGGTCGGGGAATACATGCAATTTGGGTTTTCTTTTATTTCTATCAGATTCTCATTTCTTCATTGCAAAGGATAATCTGGGAAAATGAACAAATAATGTTGGGAAATTGAAGGATTTACCTTTCCTTGTGAAATATGCACTTAACAAAGGGATTGTCGGGCTTCAGACTTTTGGTTCAACTTTCACTATAAATTGGATGCAAGATCAACTTCAAGTCCATATTATTGGTTTATCCTCATTGGCTAAGAATTTGAAGGAGATTTCAAGGCAGTTTTGGGAGGTATCTTTTAAACATGTATGCAAGGAGCTCAATGTTCAGGCTGAGACCCTTTCTAGATATGGTTTATGGTTGATGGAAAATCAAATCATTGAAGATGAATATCACGAGTTGATTTAGTCTCCTCCAGGTCCACTTTTGCTTTTTAGGTTTATTTTTTTTTGTTGACGGGTTACAATGTAATTTTTTTACTAGCTTTGATTTGGTTTATTGATGGGTGTTTTGATGAAATGTAATGTAAGTCCTTTGGACATGTCAATTTCAGGATTATCTCTCTTATGAATAGTGGGTAGAACTAAAGACATTTTAGTGATATGTATAGACAATAGCACAAACTTTGAAAATGGGGCATTGTGCATCATGTGGAATGTATTTTTAGTTCTCCTTGAATGAAAAATATGTTTTTTTCCTTGGAAAAAAATATTCACATTTTTTATTTAATAACCATAAACATTGTATATATTTTTAATAAAATGTGTTTATATTTTATTTAAATATGATTGATAATGTTGAATCTCAATTATGCATGAAAATTAGCTACGATGTTAGTGTTAGTGTGATGGTTATTTTGGAATGACATAGAAAGAACATAATGATGGCACGATACTTCTACAAAACCGACATGTAATATATCACATTCATGTTATATCATGCACATGTTTTATTGTGAAAAAATAAACAGTGTTTGTTTTTGCTCCATTTTGTTGAGTTGTCAATAAATAAAGATCATATTTTCCTATACTAACCACTGGTTAAGAAGGCATTGGGAAATCTAAGACATATGATGATGAGAACTCTATATTTATCACTTGAAATCTTGTAGATCCAACATTGAAGTCCAAGTAGGTTTGTTTATGTGTCTTTTGGTAAAAAGTAATGCGTGAACTTATTATTTAGACAAACTATTTGTTGTTTGAGAATTACATGTGTATCAAAACCCTTTCAAGTCCAAAATTGAATATTTGAACATGGATCGACATGGATAAATGAATAACAACATGGATCAATAACAACACCAATACCCTTCTAATCTTAAAAACCAACTCAATCCACCTCCATTTACAGACATGAATATTCATAATAATATACAGAGATTGATATTCCTAGTACACATATTTAAACAATGCATAAATTCAAGTATCATTCGCTAATACCATGGAAACTACGATTTGATCAATTATCCAAGCATAATACCAATTGTGTGTGTTATCCCTATTTTGCGGGATAACTAAGGAGATCATTTCTCAAGGTCGTAAGGTTGCAAATATGGAGTGTCGAGAGACTACATGACTAGCCGTGTCCAATTGCGCATACAGAAGCCCACTCTATCACCACTTTCTCATCCATTGTCAGTGCATCCACCAAACCAGCCAGCTTCTAGAAAGTAGATGGATCTTGCTCCATGCAGTACAAGTCAAAAATTGTGATAGGTAATCATCCTAATAGTTAAGGCATTTAAACATGTTGCATTTAAGCTACTTTTGATTATAGAATGCATTCTTGGACATTATGCCTTTGACCTTGTTTCACCTTGGTGAGTGTCATAGATTTCCTAGTAAATGACCAACCTTTGGACAAGGTTTGTGACTAGGGGTCCCTTGAGGAGTTATCATACCATTCCCAACTATAGTTACCACTTTCCACTCATTACACTCCCATCATACTGTCCTCTTCTAGATCCTTTGACTTTAGTGACCCAAGAAGGGCATGTACCTCATTTCATGGGAAGAAGGGTTGAAGGCTTGGAGGGAATGATGTTGGCTAAAAGGATAAAATCCTGGATATAGACCATTCAAATGCTTCACCCAGGGATCCTCGAGAAAGAAATGAATCGCTTCTCTATA
Source organism: Picea engelmannii (assembly GCA_009831015.1). NCBI lineage: Eukaryota > Viridiplantae > Streptophyta > Pinopsida > Pinales > Pinaceae > Picea > Picea engelmannii. The sequence goes on along the minus strand of ML791507.1, from coordinate 1,182,687 downwards.
AGAAAATGGGGGACCTACAAAAATAAATGACAATGAATTCTTAAGTGGTTAGTTGGAGGATAGGAGGTCTAATCACTAGCCGTCCTATCATGATCATGGGCATTTAGTAGTATGACATTACCATCATCTGGTCACCAAGCCAAGATAATATCTCTCAGTTACACAACTAATAGAAAGGGGGTCTCATCATGAGCCAACCTTCTCATTTCCACGAGATATTTGTGAATGACATTATCATTATCTGGACACCACACCAGGACAATGGCCTTCAACTTGTTCCTTTAGACATGAAATAAATACAAATGAATGGCAAGAAGATGGGCTTGGAAAAAGGGCATCTCAAACGAAGGTGCCACACACCCTCTACAAAGGCACTCATAAATGAGATAATACAAGCCCTTGTATGTCATGAAACTCATCGACCTATAAAGTCTAAACCCCTTCCACCTCATCATCCACTACATAACCTTGAAAGGCCATCCTTGGGAGCATCTCCTATTGCAGGTCTACCCAATAGGACTCCTATGACACCCCTCTCATACTTAAACTTGGTCAATTGTATATGGTGTTGAGCATTTGTTTAATTTGATGAGGTAGTTTTGATGCACATGTTTAGGTGCCTTGCTTGTTAGATGTGGTTTACACTTGTCATGATATATTTAACTTGATATTTTTGGAGGGTGTACCCTTTTGTTTTGTAGGACCTTGCTTAGTGGCCAGTTTTGGGAGAATAAGCCTAGCTTGGGCTTCTATGGGGCAAAAAGCCCACAGGATGGATGGCTAGGGCCCGCATGCCAGATGATAGAGATGCGCCTTTGGAGGCCTAAAAGACATCATGAGGGACCTAACCTATCCCCTACCACCCAAATGACTTGCCTAGGAGAGGAAAAACATCACCTCCTTGAGGGTTGACGTCATGAGGGAGGTTGGGGTTTGGTGGTGATGGAGTTGTACATTGATACTTGGCATATTTTCACCGGAGGAGGCATGGACAAGGCTTAGCACATGAAGGGTGGCTCAAAGAGCCCCAACAACTTCCACATATTCTCCAACAACTTGCTCAAGTGCCAAAACATCCCCTATAGGGATGGCATCATCTTGTTCTAGGGTTTCTTTTGTGTAAAAGTGAATTTTAAGTTGAATTGTTTAATATTATTTTGATGCAAGGGGTAAGATAAGGGTTGTGGACCCCTTATCTTATGTTTTCCCCTTGCTAAGTGGAAAAATTATGTGATAGACATTTTGTATAAATAGAGATCATGAAATCTCATTTTGGAAGATAACTCTCCCATTGTTAAGAACTAAGGACTGGAATTTCCGCTACGTTCAAGCTTATTTTGTTCTCTTGTGCTATGGTATGGTGTTCTCTTTGGTTATGGACTACATGAAGATAATGCGCTAGCTCTTGGAGGTCTTTTCTAGTTATTTGTGGCGGTTTATCTTGGCATGTTATGGTTTATCTTGCTGTTATTTGGATTGGTAAGACATTTTACTTGTTGCTATCATTTGTAATTCAAGCTCAAGGATGGTTTTTGCTAAGGCTAGGTAGGGGATATAAGTGCATACACCCCTACCTTAACTCCACCATAAATTTAAGCATAGAATTATTTTTTGCAAGGGTTTGCTAAGGAAGTATAAGAACATACACCCCTTAGACCAAACCCTAGCTAGGATACTTGCCTTGGAAAATAAGAGGATGTATACCCCCAAGGAGGTAGTGGCTCTAGCTCTTTACTTTATGACCCCATCAACCCATTAATCAAAGGCATTAGTCATTGCATTGGAGAAATAAAACACTGCATTGGTAAACGTCAAAAGTTGAAGTTTTGAAGTTCTCTCACTTGGGTATTGTTCTTTGAGCCCTATGTTATCTTGCCTCATTGAGGCATCCCCTTTCACCCACTAAAACTTGTCGTTGTACTAAAACTAATTTAGGCTAATTTAGTGTTATTTTTATTGCTTAAATTTTTTGTTATAAGGCTTGGTTTGATACATCCATAAGGATGATAAATTTCATTGCAGAGATGTTATATGACAACCTTTCTTTAAATGTCAAAGTGCATGCTAATCCTTAGTCAGATGCTAGTTTAACTCTTATGCTTTCAGATTCACTTATACTAGCTCTTATTGCACTTGCTATGGTCTAATAATTGTGATATATTGATCGATCTACTGCTGCAAATTAGGGAAAACAAGGTTAACTTGCTTGTCCACCTAACATATTACGAGCATACTTGGCTTTTCTTATGTCTCAGGCATGTACAAACATTCTCAGCATGTACCCAAGGACTTGGAAACCCTAAACCTTTCTCAAGACTCGTTTCCAAGGTCCCTTTTCCATCTAGAAACTTTACCTTTAGGTGCATCCATCCATGCATCTCATTTTTCGTCTCAATCCCCCCTCGGGTCACCGGGATTACCCCCTTTAGGTGACTACCTCACCTCTAAAGTGACAAGAACACCTACCTAAAGCGACAAGGGGTAGGTGCTCTATAAGGTGTCGCTAATTGGTGGTTGGGTTGGGATTTTTCCAACCTACAACTTGTGCGGTAACATTTTGGTGTCGTTGGCGGGGAGGATTTTGAATCCTCTTCTGAACCCTAATAACACTTTGGAAAGCTTCTCTCCCAAAGCCTTTACCCTTAGCTTGCTTGGCGACTCCATTGAAGAATGTTTCCTTTTTCCACCCTTGGTGAGATCTTCTTGGAGCTCATCTGACGACTCCACCTTCCTAGAATCTACCTTTCCTTGTTCCCCCCTTTCCACCCTTCGATGAGCCTTAAGCTCATTTGGTTACTCCATTGAGGTATTACCCTAAGTATTGGAACCATGGCCTCACAGGGCTTACCATGGGCATTCCATAAGGTTTATCCCTCCTTTGATGTTCAGGATATCCCTGGATATTGAAATCATTGCTCCCCAAAGTGGAGGGCAAGTTACCCTAAATTTAATGGCAATCCAACTCTAGTAGTCACCCATGTAGTCAATTATATGAAGTATGCTTCAATCCTAGATGTGATACATGAGGATGCGCTAATGAATATTATCGCATCTTTACTGGAATCAGGTCAAAGGAATTTGCTTGCACACTCATGTAACCCGAAGAACATCCCTTCTTCTACCAAGCTCATTGAAGAATTTCTCAAGCACTATCGGTGAGCTACCCAAAATTTGCAAGATACTTTCCAAGAGCTCAAGGATGTTCTTTGCAGAGAAGGTTTTCCTATAGTTGAGGATGAAGAAAAGCTTTAATAAGATATCGATGAAGAACATTCAGATGAGATATATGATGAAGATGAAGTATCTTCCATTCCACTTGATGAGGACATCCAAACCTTTGCTTCTCCTGCACATCAAGAAGAGAACATGATGAGTTATAATCCTTTTGAAAACTTTGATGATGCTTTGTTCCGTGACTGTGGAAATGAAGAAAACTGCCAAAAGGATCTCAATTAAGTTTCTCTTGTAGAAGGTCTGGGCGATACATTGTTATCTACTTTCCCTTTTGAATAAAATGAAGTTCTTCAGTCTTGTGAAGAAGTAATAAGCTCCTATGATGCAGATGAATTCATGGAAAAACACTCGGATATAGTTGACAACCACATTGATGATTTCATACAGGGTGAAAGATGTAGATGCAATGTGGGTTGCTTCATTATTGATAGAGATCCCATTTATGGCATCGAGGGTAGCTCTTAGCTAGAGGGGATTGAAGTGTCATATTCAGAGTACTGGTCTTCATGCATGTATGAATCATATATTTTGTAGCCTGATGATGACATTATTATAGATTTATTCGAGGATGATCGGTCACAACATTTTCGGGATGATTTTCAGTCATCCCTTGTGACTTGTGATGCATATCTTTTTTGGGATGCAAACTTCTTGTATGAGGGCTCTCAGCCACCTTTGTTCTCAATTTTGGAAGAATACTAGGACGTGGCCATCTCAGAGTGATCTACAAAGAGAAAGTATTTTCATATTGAGGATTTCTATAAGGATTCATAGATAAAGAGGGTGTGTTTTTCTCTTCCTAGACCCGAGCCTATCCCTTACCTCATTTCCTCTTCTCAGGGAAATCATGATGTTTTCCCTAAATCTCTTATCCTTTCGCATCCTTCAGGGAGCAATGATTTTCGTAGTGAAGATTAAGACGAGATGTCTACATATAGTAGCCCTCTTGAGATATGGATTGACCAGCCTTGTGGTTACACTCTCATGCATGTTGATGAGGTCGACGATTTCTATTTCCAACATGATTTCCTCCCTACCACCCATCTCCATGAGTTTCATTTTATGATTGATTATATATCTATTGATGCTCATGATCATTTTGTGTTGGGCTTATCTTTCTTGTTTCACATGATTAAGCACATGGGGAGATACTTTGATGAGATGATCAGCTAGTTGCACTAGTTGTATGACTTCACCTGATATCACCCATCACCTGACCTTCAAGGCCCTAAGGCCCCAGGTAAGTAGGTAGGTCATTTTGATTTCCTACATTTGCATCTCGATTGTTCATATTAGTTTAGATGCATTTCATATTTCATTTTGCTCTACTTGCATTATTGATTTCATGTTTAGTTTATAATTTTTTGAAAACAATGCTAAAAAATTATTTTCTAGATTAGTTTCATTTGGATTTTTATGTATATGGACGAAGGGTAATAGAACCACCCTATATTTGATGTTTTTTTGTTTTTTTTTTTCCAGTGTAGGCACAGTTCTACAAGGCGATGTTGTAGTTCTATGATGAGCACATGTCCCCAAGTAGGAGCCATATGTTATCCCCATTTTGTGGGATAACTAAGGAGATCATGTCTCGAGGCCCTCATGTTGTAGATATGGAGTGCTAAGAGACTACATGCAATGTCCACTTGCGCATACAAAATCCCACTCTATCACCACTTTCTGATCCATTGTTAGTGCATCCACCACACCAGCTATCTTTTGGAAGGCATATGGGTCTTTCTCCGTGCGGTACAAGTCAAGTATTGCGGGCAGGTACTCACCCTAATATTTAAGGAATTTAAACATGTTGTATTTAAGCTACTTTTGATTATAGAACACCTACTTGGACATTATGCCTTTGACCTTGTTTCACCTTGGTGTGTTAAACACCTATACCAGATCTGCAAATATACTTCAATAATACCAAGAATAAACCATAAACCATTCACCATAACATTAACACAAGAAATAGAGAAAACCCTTGAGGTAGGGTAACACCATATATTAATCCTTATGGAAGGATAAAACTCC
>ML791507.1:1155639-1166945 GCA_009831015.1 Picea engelmannii | reverse complement strand
GTGACCGCCACCATACCACTCGTCGGGGTTTCGGGATTCACAAGGATAATGTGCATACGTCCCCTGGAGCTGCGATATACCGATTCCCGACCTCCTCTGAACTCCTTACACCTGTCCTGCATTTAACTCCTGGGTGGCCCACAACCTATACCTCTTATCGGGAAATCGCGTATCGTGATTTCGCGATGTCTGATGTTCAAAGTTCTTGTCAATACCAAAAACCGAACCCCGAAACTCCGAACAGGGCTATGATTAACGGATCAGATTCATTCTTATCCAACGGCTGTGATCACTTCGCGAAATCGCATTTCGCGATTTCGAAGTTCTTGATGCATTGTGTTCTTGACATATCAAATCCCGATCCCTGAAACTCCGATGCCACCTGTGCTCTGCGCTGTCATCACCCATGATTTGACACGTATGAAACACTGCCACGTGTCACTCTGATTCATTACATGTATGTGTTTGAAGTGTTGAATCTGTCTGACACTTGTCACTACCTGGTTGTGCCACGTGTCGCTTAGCTGACGTGGTCTGTTGACGTGGGTCGAGTCGATGTTGTTCTGACGGTTCAGATTCCGTCGGGATTTTGCATATCGCGAAATCGGGGATTTCATTGTAGAGTGAACTTTGCCTTATGAAATCCTGATCCCCGAAACTCCGATGAAGCCTCCTGGCTACCACGTGTCCATACGAATAAACGATCCAGATCCCTGCTTGATTAACGGTTGCGATCAAATCGCGAAATCGCATATCGCGATTTCGGGGTTTTCAATGTCAAGTGATTTGGATATTTCAAACTCTCGATCGCCGATTCTCCGATGGAGCCTCCAGGCTGCCACGCGTCCATACGAATAAATGGTCCAGATCCCTACTTGATTAACGGTTGCGATCAAATCGCGAAATCGCATATCGCGATTTCGGGGTTTTCAATGTCAAGTGATTTTTGCGTTATGAAATCCCGATCCCCGAACCTCCGATGGCTTATCTTCCTTGCAACTTCTGTAGATCTGACGGCTATTATTCTTTCGGGAAATTTGAATAAGATCCTACGGTCACTGACTCTTCTCCTCCCGATAATTGCGCACCCACAACTGTACTTGCCATCAATGACAAGTATACGCTAATTTTCTTTCTGTTAACTGAAATTGCCAATAGTATGGTGTTCTCTTTGGTTATGGACTACATGATGATGTTGCACTGGCTCTTGGAGGTCTTTTCTAGCTATTTGTGGTGGTTTATCTGGCATGTTATGGTTTATTTTATTGCTATTTGGATTGGCAAGACATTTGACTTGTTGCTATCATTTGTAATTCAAGATCAAGGTTGATTTTTGCTAAGGCTATGTAGTATTCCATATGTAAAATAGTATGCAGAACATAAATATTTTAGCTAGAAATGGCAGAGAAGCAATGATATAATAAAAAAAATGCATGAATAATACCAGAATAACACCAGAAAGAGCACTTTGATCACTGATAGCAATGTTCACTTGCCTCTTCGAGGGGGAACCTTTGGTAGAGCAGAGCTCTATTACAATAATATCCCAACCAAAACTTCTCGTACCCTCTACTCCTATTTATACTAAATATGTCTATCCAAAAGAATAATCTAGAGGAAGATCCTTCTAGAAGGGAAAGCTTCTATTAGGTGTTCTTACATTTGACTTATTCGACTTATTCTTCCTTATTGCTAGGCCTTATTAATGTTGGCCTTTATTACATGGAAATATATTATTCTACCTACGTGAAGGTTAGGGAGATTAGGTCCCTAACATTTCCTCCCCCTTAAAAACAACCTTGTCCTCGAGTCTTGAGATGAGGAAATTCTTTCAGAATGGTAGCTGGTTCCCAAGTGGCATCTGCTCGAGTTATATCATTCCATTGGACTAACACTTCCTTTATGGTGCGTTGATGCAGACGATGCTCACGCTTGTCCAAAACTGCTTGTGGTTGTAACCAAATGGAGCCTTCTTCATCCAACTTAGGAAGGTTGGTTTGAGTTTGACACTTAGTTCCAATCACCTTCTTTAAGCAAGAAACATGAAAAAGATGATAGAGCTTAGAATGACTGGGCAAAGCTAACTGATAGGCCACTTGTCCCACACGCTTGAAAACAATATAAGGACCATAAAATTCGGGCGCCAGTTTCTGACAATGGTCAGCCTTGAGGGAATTTTGTTTATAAGGTTGCAGTCGAAGAAACACCCAGTCTCCTTCTTTAAATTGACATTCAGAGTGACCTTGATCTGCCTATTACTTCATGCGATTTTGGGCCTTGACTAAATTCTCTTTGAGGGTACGAAGAATAGTCTCTCGAACTGTAAGTGTTTGGTCAACCGCCTGGACCTTCGAGATGCTTGGCAGGTATGAGAGAACTAAAGGTGGCTTTTGTCCATATACTGCTTTGAAAGGAGTCATGCGGGTAGTTGTATGGTAAGAAGTGTTGTACCGCCATTCATCTAGTGGCAACCATTGATCCCACTAATGGTTCCTTTTCGATGAAAAACACTTCAAATATGTTTCCAAACACTTGTTGACAACTTCAATTTGACCATCAGTCTGGGGATGATAAGCTGTGTTGAGATGCAATTGGTGCCTTGTAGCTTGAACAATTCTTGCCAAAATTTGCTGTTGAAAGTGGGGTCTCGATCATAAACAATAGAATGAGGCATGCCATGAAGCTTGAAGACCCGATCCATGAAAAGTTGAGCCACAGTGGAGGTTGTAAATGGGTGTTGAAGAGCACAAAAATGAGCATACTTGGAAATACGATCAACTACCACCACGATGACTGATTTTTTGCTCGATTTAGGCAATCCCACAATAAAATCCATAGAGATATCCCTCCAAATAGCAGGTGTAATCAGAAGCGGTTGTAGTGTGCCATGAGCTTTGATTGTTTCGCCCTTGTTGTGTTGACAAACATCACATTCTGCCACAAAATTGGCAACGCCATGTTTCATACCATTCCAGAAAAAAGAACGCTTGACCTGGTCATAGGTTTTGGTAAACCCTCTGTGCCCAGTTGTGGGCGAAGCATGAAGCTCAGAAAGTACCGTGGACTTAAGTTGTGACTATTTACTTAAATACAAATGAACTTTGTAGTGAAGCTCATCATTGTGACAAGAGTAACCTAGGGAAACTTGAGAATTGGCCTGCAATTGTTGGATCAGATGTGAAATTTTGGGATCATGTAGCCATTCTTGGTGAACATCTTGGAGCTAATCTGGTATAATGAAGGAGAAGGAAAAAAGGGACCCTTCATCTTCATATTTTTCTAAAAAGTGCATGAGCAACCACATTGTCTTTTCCTTTCTTGTAAATGATCTCATAATCATATCCAAAGAGCTTAGTCACCCATTTTTGTTTCTCCGGGGAGGAAAGGTGTTGTTCCAGAAAACACTTGAGGCTTTGATGATCTGTCTTACTTTGGAAGCGTTGCCCCAATAGATAAGGGTGCCAAAGATCTACTGCACGTAGAATAGCCAACATTTCCTTTTCATGGATTGATTTTGCCAAATGTTGCTCTGACAGTTGTTTGCTGGTAAAGGCCAAAGGTCGAATCTATTGCATAAGGACTGCTCCAATTCCCCTCCCGAAAGCATCACGTTCCAGGACAAAGATCTTTGTGAAATCAGGAAAGGCCAGGACTGGAGTGGTGCACATGGCCACCTTCAAGGTTTGAAAGGCCTAAGCACCTGCGGGAGTCCAAGTGAAAGAAGTCTTTTTAAGGAGAGCGGTGAGAGGTGTCACAATCTTTCCATAATTCTTAACAAACTTATGATAATAGCCTGTTAAACTGAAAAATCCATGCAATATTTTGAGAGTCTTTGGGCAAGGCCAATCTTGCATAGCTTCAATAGTTTTAGGATCCACCCCGACACCGGCCTTGCCAACAAGATGACCCAAGTACTCGACTTTTGAGGCGCCAAAAGCACATTTAGATTGTTTGAGGAAAAGTTGGTGTTGAGAGAGTAGATGTAGAACTCGATCCACATGAGCAAGATGGGTTGTCCAGGTTTTACTATAGCTTAGGATATCATCAAAGAAAACTAAGACAAAATGATGGAGAAAAGGACGTAAGACATGATTCATGAGGCTTTGGAAAGTGGAGGAAGCATTACACAAGCCAAAAGGCATGACCAAAAACTCATAGTGGTCCTCATGAGTTTGAAATGCAGTCTTAGGAATGTCTGCCTCATTCATATGTATCTGGTGGTAGCCAGAACAAAGATCAAGTTTAGTAAAGAATTGGGCACCACTCAATTCATCCAAGAGGTCATCAATGACAAGAATGGCAAATTTTTCTTTAATGGTGAGTTTGTTGAGGGCGCGGATGTCAGGACACATGCACCAAGAACCTTGTTTCTTAAGGACCATGACCACAAAAGAAGAGTAGGGGCTCGTACTAGGAACGATAACACCTGCGTTGAGCAATTCTTGAACAATTTTCTCCATTTCATTTTTCTAGGAAAAGGGATGACGATAGGGATGGATATTGGGAGGAAGGTTGTCGGGAACAAGCGGAATGGAATGATCATGAACACCACAGGAAGGATGGAGTCCCCGGGGAGTGGAAAAAACAACTTGATGTTTGAAGAGGATGGATTGGAGGTCCTATGGCACATAGGGTGTCTCAGAGGCTTGAATGGCATGGGGTTGTGCAATAATTACAAAATGGCCTTTTTTTAGCATCTTTTCCATGCAATAGGAATTGATGATCTTTGGGGAACCGATTGTGATTCCTTGGAACTTATATTGTTGGCCCTCCTGGTGGAATTGCATGGTTAATTCCTTAAAATCCATTAGAATGGGACCCAAAGTCCTTAACCATTATGCATCCAACACAATGTCACAACCGCCCATGTCGATAGCAAACATATGAGATTTCATGTGGTATCGACCAATTTGGAGACATATATTTTCACAATGCCCTCCACATTTCATGGAACCACCATTGTCAATCATGATTAGAAAATTATTGACGACGCATATATAGAAATTAGTTTCTTGGGAATTGCAACGATGAATAAAATTATGGGTGCTTCCACTATCAACAAGAATGATGACCTTCTGATGCTTAATGTAACCAATTAGCTTGAGGGTTTGGGGAGTAGAGTAGCCAATGAGAGCATTCAGGGAAATGACTGTTTCAAATTCAGGAGGGTTAGAGGGTGGGGTCATGTCAGTGGGTTCAGGTGACTCAGCCACAAGGGGGGCCTCAATATCATCTTCTGAAATATCCTTTGAGATGGCCATAAAAATATTTTGTTCCTTACACTTGTGCCTAGGAAAATATCTGTCATCAAAATTATAACAAAGGCCTTTGAATTAGCGTTTAACCATGTTTGCCTTGGTCAATTTCTGGATCTTTGTGGAGTAGAAGGAGGAGTGGGAGTGACTGGTTTAGTGCTAGGAATAAAGGAGGGTTTTTGGGTTTGAGAAGAGACAACCTATTGTGCTTCCTTATCTCTTTTAGTAGCTTCCACCCAACTCTAAGATTGATTCATGAGGATATGGGCTCAAATCTCATCCTTGAGGCCACTGATAAAACATTCTCAGAAAAAAACACCAGACATGCCCTCTGTACAGAAAGCCAATCGCTCAAAAGCGGTTATAAAGTCTTGCACTGTACCAGATTGTTTCAACTTTGTCAAACAACCTAAATGGTTGGTGTCAGTGTCAAAGTGTTCATAAAGCTCTGCCAAAAATTGTGTCCAAGCCACATCCCTTGGCATGCATTTTTTCTCCATTGCCACCATTTCCAACGTTCTTGATCTAGATGGAGAACACCATATTGGAGTTTGGCCAAATCATTTGTAATGCCATACAAAGAGAAATAATGTTCCATTTGAATTACCCATCTAGTGGGATCCGAGCCATAAAATTTGGTCACATCCACACGTGGAAAGTGTAGGTCACGTTGAAAGTGATGGAGCTAAAAAGTATGGGAATTAGAGGAAGTTTCACCTTCAGATTGCAAAGGTGGGTCAGAGGAGGGAAGATCTGCAAGGATATGTAGTTTGGTGCAAATCATGGTAGTGAAGGATGCAAACTGGGTATTGAAGCACTCAAGCTGGGTAGTAAGGTCCTATTTGATGTCATCCATTTTGGCGTTGATGGAGGAATGCATGTTTTTATTGATATTGGCAACATTGGCATTGAGTTGTCTCACTTCTTGTTGGGTCTCTGTGAAATTAGAATACAAGGAATTGAAGTGAGCTTCCAAGTCTTGGCTATGAGTGTGGGCCATGATGAAGAGGGAAAATGAAAAGGGACGGGTGGGACCACACAAAAGATGGGTTATGGGTGAAGTGTATGACGACAATCAGGGTGACGATGGGAATTCAATGGGGCAAGGCCCAAGTAAGGGTGTTGGAAGCGGGTCGAGTCCACGAGAAAAGTTTTTGCTAAAAAATGATAGGTATGACTGCGATAAGGGCGAAGAGAGGAATCCAACGAGATAGGTCTCAGATAATGGTGCCAAAAGGATCCCGATTTTTTTTTATTTTTTACTCATGTGGAGTTATACTCCAATCTGAAGAATACTGCAGTGACAAAATGCCTAAATTATTAACAGGAAGAAATGTGTCATAATTTTGCAACACGAATGTAGGTGGCACAGTTGCGCGGCAATAGATCTTGTCTGTTCTATTTTTGTTTCTGTCCCAAGGGTTTGGGTATTCAAGGGTTCTACAGACAAAGGTTTTCCCTGTGCTATAACTCTCTGATATACGTGCGTGGTTCAACAGTAGTACTCGTCCAAATATCTCAGGGCACCAACTAAGGAGGTTAGACTGTTCCCTTAGTCGTACTACTCGACTACCCAGGTACTAGAGAGTATCTTCCCGAGTGTTATTCTTGGTGGCACTATAACAATTAAGCAGCCGATCGGTTTATCTATGGAGGGATTTAGGAGATCTAGGCCGATCCATATTCAGGTGTTGTCTGATGCGCTACCACTCGAAGGGGTACCAACAAGGGTTACAAGGGTGGCCAACATATTCACGCTTAGGTACCACTTGTATTTCCTGCATGTATGACTCCTCGACTGTGGGTTTATGCGTGTAACAACAGATCTTTGCAGCTTTAAGACATCAAAATACGTCTTTACCCTAAAAAAAATTAACCCACAATTTTCTATCGAGGAGGGTGCTATGATTCCACTTGTAGTATTCCATATATAAAATAGAATGCATAACATAAATATTTTAGCTAGAAATGGTAAAGAAGAAATGATATAATAGCAATGTTCACTTGCTTCTTCGAGGGGGCAACCTCTTGCAAAGCAAAGCTCTATTTAAATAATATCTAAGACAAAACTTCTCCTACCCTCTATTCCTATTTATACTAAATATGTCTTTCCAAAAGAACAATCTAGAGGAAGATCCTTCTAGAAGTGGAAGCTTTTATTAGGTCTTCTTACATTTGACTTATTCTTCCTTATTGCTAGGCCTTATTAATATTGGCCTTTATTACATGGAAATATATTATTCTACCTATGTGAGGGGTTAGGGAGATTAGGTCCCTAATAAGATAGGTAGGGAATATAAGTGCATACACTCCTACCTTAGCTCCACCATAAATTTAAGCATAGAATGATTTTTTGCAAGGTTTTGTTAAGGAAGTACAAGGACATACACCCCTTAGACCAAACCCTAGCTTGGTTACTTGCCTTGGGAAATAAGAGGATTTATATCCCCGAGGAGGTAGTAGCTCTAGCTCTTTACTTTATGCCCCATTAACCCTTTAATCAAAGGCACTAGTCGTTGCATTGGAGAAATAAAACATTGCATTGGTAAACGTGAAAAGTTGAAGTTTTGAAGTTCTCTCACTTGGGTATTGTTCTTTGAGCCTTAGGCTATATTTTCTCATTGAGGTGTCCCATTTCACCCACTAAAACTTGCTGCTATAATAAAACTAACCTACACCCATTAGGGTTGCAAAGATCTAACCCTCTAAACCTAGATAACTCATAAACTAACCCTAGAAACTTGTTAAAACTTCGCCCTAACAAACTACTAACCTAGGCGCATGTTTTAGGCTAATTAAGTGTTATTTTTTTTGGTTTAATTTTATGTTATAAGGCTTGGTTTTCTACAACCATAAGGATGATAAATTTCACTGCAGAGATATTATATGACAACCTTGTTTTAAATGTCAAAGTGCATGCTAATCCTTAGTTAGTTGCTAGTTTAACTCTTGTGCTTTCAGATTCACTTATACTAGCTCGTATTGCACTTGTTATGGTCTAATAATTGTTGAATTATTGATCAATTTTCTGCTGCAAATTAGGGACAACAAGCTTAACTTGCTTTTCCACCTAACATATTATGAGCATACTTGGCCTTTCTTGTGTCTCAGGTAGGTACAAACATTCTTAGCAGGTACCCAAGGTCTTGGCAACCATAAACATTTCCCAAGACTCATTTCCAAGTTCCCTTTTCCATCTAGGAACTTAACCTTTAGGGGCATCCATGCATACATCTAATTTTCCTTCAGAATCCCCCCTAGGGTCATCGAAATTCCCCCCTTGAGGTCACTACCTCACCTCTAAAGTGACATGAACACTTGCCTAAGGTGACAGTGGGTAGGTGCTCTCTAAGTTTTCGCCAATTGGTGGTTGGGTCAGGCTTTTCCTAACCTACAATTTGTGCGATAACATTTTGGCACTACTGTTAGGGAGGATTTTGAATCCTCTTCTGAACTCTAACGACGCTTTGGCAAGATTCTCTCCCAAAGACTTTACCCTTACTTGTTTGGTGACTCCATTGAAGAATGTTCCCTTTTCCACCCTTGGTGAGATTTTCTTGGAGCTCATTTGGCGACTCCACAATCTTCCCTAAGCTAGGATGATGCCTAAAGATGGAAGTTTGGGAAGAGATCCTAGATTATACGACCTATAAATACCAAAAACCTATTGTCGACCTTAAGAATCTGCTTCACCATCGAGGATGAAATGTGCAAGGGTATTAGAGGACAAAGTTGTGTTAATGTGATCCAGATTATTTTCGTCACGGAATGAGAGTGGAGATATAATAAAGCAATGTACAGATAGATCTTGGATATCCAATAATATAACATAAATGTATCAAAGGTGCAACGATAAACACAAAGATACAATAATACACAATTTTCTATTATGAGCGAAAATGTACAAAGACTGTAAAAAAATATAGAGTGAAAGACTCGCTAGAATGGTGGCATCTTATCTCTGAGAAGAGATGTGACGATTACTCGCATCCGTGAGAAGATGATTTTATAATGAGGCTCCAAAGGCCTTTTTATCATAAAGAAAATCCAAAACCCCAACCCCGGAAGATGAAAAGCCAACAATTTTGTGGACCCCGTTTTGGGTAGTTTGGTGTATCAAGTTTGCGAGGGCGTAACTTTGGCATACGATCTCCGTTTGGGGCACACGATAGCTCGTTGTAAAGGTATTTTAGAGAAGATTCATTTTGGGGGCTCAATCAAAGCCTTTGGCCATCATTGAGAAGATCGATACCGAAAAACTTCATTTAGGCCCTCAAAATGCCTCGGAAGTTAAAAACTGCTAAAAACAGTAAATTGCCAAAATTGCCAGAAAATTGTTTTGAGCGAGTTGGTGGGTGGCCACCAATATCCACCTAGATCATAATTCCCATCACTTCAAATTTAATTCAAATAAACGCTTGGCTATATTAACACCCTTCAAATTAATTGGGAAATTTCTCATATATTAATTAAATATGTTAGGGGATACAAGATTTTGTCAACGATCCCCCTTTTATTCTTAGTTTTCACTCCCAGAAGCATTGCTTCATTCGACATTCTATCTACATGGCTATTTTGATCTCCAAGCACTCAGAATAAGTCTAACAATTCAAACCTTGTTATATCCTTTTTAATTTTAAGAATGAGTCTCACTAAGGAATATTCCTTCAGTGAATATGAATAGTGCATACACTAGTACAAAATGGATAATTTATGGCTACATGACCAAAAATGTAAGTCATGACATCTTTTATAAATGAAAATGCTAGCAAATTTGAACAATTTTCTTTTTTAAGTGATGTATCTATAAATTATTATCATAAACTACTAATATAAATTAGGAATAAACATATATGACTAGTCAATGATCACATAATATAGAATAGTAGTATTTATTTTTTATATATAATTGTGTTCTATTGCTCTAGTTGTTTTAACATGTTTTATTATGTTAATTGTGATTTTTCATATTGATTTCATCTCTGCAACATGCATGGATGTGCTAGCCATGCTTCACGACACCACACCCAATAACATGTACAATATAATTATTCACATCATGAATTGCAACTCCTATCCAACATTTCACCCAACTTCATGTCATCCGCGACCAAAAACATATATTATTTCTCAAATATTTATATTTGATCTAAATTTGAATAGCACGATTTCCATTGGATCAAATTGTTGCAAGGTGTATATTTTGTCTTAAATCAACATCATATTTGCATATTATAATTCAACATCACCAAATAGAATAATGTCAATACCTCTAACTTGTTTGATGTGGAACAAAGGACTGCGTCGCAAGAACAATTTCTACTATGCAACCTTCTAGATTCAAATTACCCATGACTTGCAAGGAGAGAATACATAACTAGTATGCTTAATAAACTGTAGTTAAGTTACAATATTATATATGATTACATTAATGCATACTTGTTATAAAAAAATACTAATTATAAGTTATATATTAAATATAATATATACTAGATATATTAATTATAATATTTCTCTCAAGAACTTTATCTTATAATCTTTGTATGATGAATTTCTTAAGCTATTCACATATTTCCAATATACATCATTGTCTCATATTTATAGGGAAAGAAACATACTTGCAAATGGGCTATCAAAAGTTGGAGTTGGGTTGGAATGAGAAACTTGGACCTTCTCTATAACTTAGAATGGACTTTCGATTGAATAAAACCATGATCCCTTGATTTAAATTTAAATATATTTTAGCCTCTTTTTCAATTTTTGTTGTGAAAATAGTGGACTTTTTCTACACTACATCTTGAAATTATGAGGTAAAGCTTAGACTATCATTTTTTGTTTTTCGAAGAGAAAGTGATGATGTAACATCTTTAGTGTAAGCTACGTGCTTTTTTTCGGAGGAGTCAAGGACATAGGAATGTCTAGACATGGGGATTATTTGTACTATTGAATGCCACGGGCATCTAATGTTGTGTTTTTGTTTATCTTAATAAATAAAAATACATGATTTTTTCTTTGGAAAAAAAAATAATATATAATATACTCATGTGATAT
>ML791507.1:1115104-1155538 GCA_009831015.1 Picea engelmannii | reverse complement strand
AGAGGGGACTATTCATAATCCTAGAGGAAATCAAATAGTAAATTATGCTTTGAGGCTTGGGAATGTATCTAACAATCTTGCGGAAGGCTACTCCTTATGGTGTGGCCTTATCATTGCCAAGGATGAAGGAATCAAAAGCTTGATAGTGTTTGGAGACTCATAATTCATTGTTAGTTATTAGAGTTGTTAAGGAACACGACAATCCTTAGGGGAGAAAATTAAATTCTCTAGTTCAGAGTATTAGGAGACTTACGACATACTTCAACCAAAATTTCCTTTATCACATCAAAAGGGAACTCAATGTCGAATTTGATTACCAGGATAAGGTGGCAACATCACTAAGACAAGGTTCCTTGTTAAAAAATAGGGTTCCGAGAACCTATCATATACCTTTACCAATAATGACACACAACCCAATTAACATTGATACCGCAACAATAGTTGGAGGTCATGCTTGAATGAATGTCATGTGGCCTCCGTAGTTATCATATATGCTTAACCAATTCAGGGACTTCGAAATTAAACGCCCTCGAGTTTGTATACCAGTGGCATATGGAACTTTTCTCCTTTTCTTTTGGTCATCTAGTGGTTAGACCTAAGTATTGGAGGTGGGAAATAGAGGTAGTGTGCTTGTTCAGGGTTTAGGGGGGGAGGCCCAATGCGGGAGCATTGAAAAATCACAACGAATTATGAGGGAGGTGGTTTCAGTCTATCCTTTCTCAATGTGAATAATTTCCTTCCACTCAACTAGGCAAACCCTAGTTCCTCGGTCTGTATTCTCAATTCCTATTTCTCTAGTGAATTTGCATGTTATATGGAAGAGCAGTGGGCTGAAATACTGGTTGTTTTTCTTAATCTATCATGGGGATGATTCTTGGGTTCATTGTTGGGGGGTAATTGGGTCTAGTTTCAATATCATTGTGAAGGGAATTTCTCTTTATGTCACGGATAACCCAAAAATTAAAGAGGTGCGAAGAATTTTTCGCAGGCATGAAGAAGTCACCCAACCAAACAACAAAGATCTTATGCTAATTTCCTCAAAAATTTAAAATATGGAGTAGACCGACACCATGCAAAATTCCAACAATATGACTCTCATTCATGCTACAAAAGAAAATGATTAACTCCTTGTTGGCGGGCAAAATTGACCATCCGTCAACAAATGGAGTGGAACCGGTCCAGGGTTGTGTAATAACCCAAGCCGTTTGGAATGAACCACCCTGACGGGTTTAGCGGCTCCGTTAGCCGATCTAAGGTCCTAAGAAAACAAAAGAAAACTAATCTAAACTAACTAATTACATAAAACTAAATAAAACAAACTAAACTAATTAACTAAATAAAACAAACTAATCTAACTATTCTAATTAAAACTGACTATTAAACAAACTAACTAATACTTTACTGACTACTATCTGAAATATAACTTGTCTACAAAATATACAATATTCACAAAAATACAGATTTAAATAAAACCTGAAAGACTCATTTGCAATCTGCCCTGAGATAGATAAAGGTATTTCTTTTTGATTTTATAATTTTATAAACAAGAAATAAAACTTATTGAAATTAAACAATCTAATATACTAATTCTACATATATATCTAACTAAACTTATATCTAAACTAAACTACTAATAAA
This sequence comes from Picea engelmannii, assembly GCA_009831015.1. Classification (NCBI taxonomy): domain Eukaryota; kingdom Viridiplantae; phylum Streptophyta; class Pinopsida; order Pinales; family Pinaceae; genus Picea; species Picea engelmannii. Next base: position 1,153,900 of record ML791507.1, on the reverse strand, counting down.
TATACTAAACAAACAAATGACAAACTGACCTGGAAATGCTCCAAATTTGTCCTGTGTATGATGACTTTGAAGCTGGTTGGAGGAAGGAAACTCGCACCGGGTAATCCAAAAGCTTCTCATAAATGATAGGCTGCATTGCTCTTTAAGTTGTTTACAGGACAAACAAGACATAAAAAATCATAACAATTATATGATTTATAAATCTCTGCAATAAGGGAAACCTGTTATGCAAAAACTTATACTTAATAATTCAACTTATGAAGAAGAGAAATCTGTCATTCACAAACTGAATCAAGTAATTGCTATGTTTTTTAAACACTTGGAAGAAATCAGATATGGATTATATTGATTAAATTATATCATTTGCAAAAGACTAAGATAGCTAAAGTAGTCATTAACCAAATGCAAATAGATACACAAGAACATGAAACAAAATATTGATATTATGAAAAGATAAAGCTGTAACAAAACATCAATTCTGTCTCAGTCTGTATTAAAATTCCATATCCTTGTTCTCCCACGAATGAGGATCCTATTATTACAAAAATAATGAGTACTTATAAGTTTTTCCACAGGGTAAAACCTCCCTGTGGAAGTTATCAAACTGTTTACAAAATCTGGGAAGATATTCCCAAGATCAACTAAACTAAGAAACTAAAATGAAATCAAAATATCCAAATATCCTCTAAACTGTCCATCAAATCCCATGCAATTTCGGATTCACCTGAAACAGGTCAGAAATAGACAAGTTAGAGAGATATTTTAATAATAAAACAATAAAAATTTAATTCTACAGACTTAACTACAGAATCATCTGATTCTGTAGCTAGTCTAAAATAAGATACAGGATCAAAATTGAAATTAAATCAAATCTTTTTAATAAAATCAAATTGAATTAACAACCAACAGTCGTTTGAAAACAAATCATTTCATTTGAAAATGTTATACCATTTGAAATCAAATAAAATCAAATATCAATAACCGAATAGAGAAATAGGCATACTCTGTTTCAATTGTTATCATAAATCGGGTAGACAGAATCAAAATTAAACAATTTTGAAAATCGTTCCATATCCAATTTGAAAGCAATGCAATCAAACAAATCGCAAGCAAACATTGTGTTTTTCCAACAGCAAGAGATACAATCAGATCGAAACAAAATTGTTTTAAAATTATTATAGATGTCATGACATTAAACGATTCACGCCACAGGTAGATTAATTCAAACAGGTGCGATAATCAACTCATATAAAATCGTAACCAGATCGATTTGACTTTGATCACAATCATAATAGAATCGACATCAGTGATAATTGGTTATTGCAAACTGGGCAAATAAAATTGATTGGTATTGAACGAAATCATTAATTTCAAACGAATCATGACCGAGTTTAATATAGAAATAAATCGTGAATCCGGATATAACCAATCTTATTTTACAAATCAAATTCAAACAAAGTATCCATTGCAATACGAATCCAACTGATAACATGGTCGAGCTAACAATACTTTAATCAATGCGAATTAACCGGCTGGGGTTTAGCATAATCGTTATGAATTAAATCCATTCCATGATTTGGGCGTGTTTGTACAGGCTTAAAATAAAAAGCAATGTTTCCGAAGAAACAGAGTCACATTGGAAACGATCCGAGTTGAATTCCTGTTCTTTGAAAGTCATATGGCACAACAAACCGTAACAATTAACCTCATCAAAGTCGTTGCCAATCATAGCGTATTCATTATAACGAAATCGAATTGAAATGTGATCATTTTCTAAATTGAATATGAGGAACATTTCTTGTCTAGAATAGATACAAACAAATTCGATTGACAATAGAGCATCCATTTTAACTCGATCAAACAAATCAAATCCACACTAAAATCAGTCAAATCGACGAAAATCTAAGAGAGACTAAACTGGGAATAGTCGGAAAAACGAAATTCCATTTAGTCAAAGCAAATCTATATATAGAATGCATGCAGTATAACAGAGCCATTCAATGATGTGAACAGAGCTGTTTAAAACCGAAACCAAATCGTTATATAAAACTAGATTATTTACAAAAAACAAATAATATCAAAACATACCTGTGTAGCGACGAGGCTGCTCAATTATGCCAGATTGGAATTTACAACAGCCGTGGCTGATTCCACATTTTTAAACAGGATGGAGCCGATCGTCTTTTGTTTCTTATCCACTACTTGGAGCTTGGCCTTTTGACTGGTCAGGGCTGCAATCTGATCTTCCAAAGATTGAATCTTTGATTGGAGAATCGGAACATCAAGATAATATCGCTCTAACCAAGAATTGCATTGGTCATAGGGTGACTGTGTAGGTTTAGATAGAGCAGGAGAGGGTTTGGGCAAATGACCGAGGGTTTCACAAGGCAACTTAATGCCTGGGTAGTTCGGGTCGTCCTTTAGGCAGGGGGGTAGGTTTGACACAAAATCATATGAGGGTTCGGCACACAAACCTTGCGAATAGGGGTATTCGCTAGCCAAGAAACGCTCCACTTCCGAATCAGAGTCCTCACTCAACACGATAGGGTTAGGCTCGACAGGGGGTTTTGGCTTATTCCTTGCCATCCGTGAAATCAAACGTGCATTCTTTTTCCCTTTGGCGTTTGTAGTGAGGTTTGCCTTGGGATTTTTACCCATAGGCTTAACAGTCTCAACACTCTTAGTCACAGTGTGGGGTAAACCGATAGGAGGGTCGACCGAGGGTTTAGGTAGTAGGATATAGTAGGGAACTGGGGGTACAACCTTGACCTCGCCCACCATAGGTTTGTCAACCTGTGTAGGGTTCGCATCCTCGAAACCATTCCGAGCAACGAAATTGCTCCAACAATCCCCGTGCAGACTCAAATGACAGACAACGATAAGCTTAACAAGCCCATAATGAAAAAGGCTACTATCAGCCTGGTGTCTTTTGTACTTCTTCGACATTTTAAACAGGCTTCGATGCAAATAATAGGGCATATTGAGAGAGTATCCCATAAAAACCATAAGCAAACATAGGTGGTGGAGGAACACCAGTCCGTAGCGACCTTTGCAGGTCACAAATTGCTTAATTATCATCAATAAATCGTGCCAACGTTGTTTAAGCATGGTTACGGGCATACCTCTATCATAGGAGGTGATTTTGTGCGATTGAAACAACAATGTCCACGACACTTCCTCGACCTTGCAATTCTTAAACCAACTCTGTCCAGAGGTAGATAACCCCGTGGCTGAGCTGATGAACTGTTCATAAATCTTTAACTGTACATCACCGACCTTGGCTCGACAACCATCGAAGGTCATGGCAAACTGTCGAGCCACGCAAAGGTTAAAACCCTCGAAACGTTCCACGAAGGTAAGCCATCCATTTTCTACCAAATCTTGGCGGGCATTATCAAACATTAACAGGGCCTGTTTGCCATTGGGTTCAACTCGCATGACTGGTGCCATGGAGTTGAATGCATGGTAAGGGAAGGGTTCGAATTCATCAACACACAGTAACAAAGCTACCTGAACCAACAACAATGAATCGAGCCAAAAGGGGTAAGCATAAATGCGCGCATGCGAAGGTGGTGGAGTCTGCCATGCATAATATTCATTACCCAAGTACAACCGCCAAATTTCATAGCTATTTACTCCATAATAATAGTTCAACCATTAAGCCATGTGTATAACCAATCAAATGCAATGTGCATACCAATACGCGCCAACACTATGCCATAGTGTTCAAAACATTCGACATATAGATCAAAACATGCGCCAATGTATATAATCGAAAGTTTAATCAAAGTGCCACACAAATTCATATAGTCGACTAGCCAAATTTATGAAAAGATAATCATAAGGATTATATCATATATATAAGAACAAAAATAAATCACACCCTTATGCATTTCATAGAATCAACGATTAGGCAAATCATAAAAAGTGTAAATCCATATGCTCAATACCTCAGAAACTCAATAAAATCAAGTTATGCAATCAATATAAAAATGTCCAATGAGCATAGTTTAAAAGTCCTTTCAGCCACATAACGATAAACAAAAGGTAAGTGCAGTAGGCATATCGATAAAAAGATCATGACAGTTCAGATAGTGATCGAAATGTGACCTCGAAAGGAGAAATTTTCACGCTTACAGTCATGAAAACTTAACGAAGACAATTGTGTAAATGTCGCAAGAAATGAAAGTGTCGTCTATTTGAAAAATGCGACGAAAACTTGATGTTCGCAAGACATAGGTGTAGGCAGCTTATAGGATAATAAGAAAAGGTGAATTGGCTGCCAACACTCCCTGGAAGTAGAATGTAACAGGCTACGCACACTAGTTGTGACCTTGCGATTGGAACACTCTCTCTGGCCTCCAACAACTTAGGTTATGGAAACTCTTGTTCAATTGGAACAAGGGAGGAGGAGATGTTATGTTAGAACAAATATCCTATGGAGATTGAGGAACAAAGTCCCCCTCACTCAAGAGCAGAGTAGGAAGTTCAAGGAAGTGCCCATCCATAATGTTGTGAATGCTTTTTAGAATTACCTATTTTTTGGGTCAGTTTGTCAAGCAATTTACATTGAAATTACCTAGAACTCATGTCTGGAAACATATTTAAAGGCTAGTATAATTTGTTTATAAATCAACACTATTATAGAGACTTCTTTGAGTTTGATAAATATATCTATTTCTTTCCTCGATGCAACCCCCTTTCATATGAAAACATATGTTTTCTATTCTAGTTAAAAAAATAGTTCATACATATAAAAGTATAGTTAATAGTTAATATATCTATCAGATAACTATATGGTAAACAAATAATAATAATAAAACAAAAAAAAAACATGAAATGATATTTTCATTTGTAAGTGACCACTTACGTGAAACCATGAAACCTTAGACCTATGAAACAATCTAGAAGAAATTTCAATTTTTGTACCAAATTTAGATATTTCGAGGCTTTGGTGGGAAGGGGTGAATCTGAGAGGCAATGCTTGAGAGTTGGAATTGTGGATTAGGGAGAGAAATTTTAGTTTTCTCCCTAATTTTGGTCGAGGAGAGTGTTTTTAGGGTAATTTTGAGGGATTTTACTGGGATTTGGGGTAAGTTTAAAGGAGCATTGAAGAAGGCATCTACAGAGAATTTGGAGAAGCCCAATTTTTGCTTCAAAATGTTTTGTTGATTAATCCTATGGGGACTCTTACTCACAAACCTATAATATATTCCAAGCACCATATGTGTCAAGATATGAAGATGATTTGAGCCAATCACTACACACTCCACTTTTACCAATTGGGATGAATTGCTAGTGAATGAGTCATCTACACATTTTCACAGAACCCATCCAATATGGATTTAACCTCTTGTATCTCTTTTGTCTACTAGACCCCTTCTACCAACAAAAAACAACAAATTCCTTGTATTTTTGGTTTATATCTCCTGAAAGGTAGACCATGTGCATAAATGTCCCACAACCATTTTTTTTATAATTCTGATTACAATCTACCATATTAAAATCCCCTCCATTTTCCCTCTTTGCTACAAGAAGCTATTGAAAAATGGTGACAACAACGTTCTAAAGTTATCTTGCTTTCCTTGAGAAAATATCTATAGCCATGCCCATATAATTGAGTGAACATAAATATAAACTTGATCACATGACTCATTGTAGCCATTATTATTAGCAATTATGGGGTCTATTCATGTGGGCTATATTGCTTAGATTTAAAACAAATAATGGGCTTGTATATCATGGTGGGAATCTTGGTAGGTGGTATTATATCCTATGATTATTTTAGCAACCCAAGCTTGTTGATTTTGTTTAATGAAATTGTCTAACAAATTTCATGTATACAAGTTCATAGATAAAAAACTTTGTGATTGTATATCGTCAATTAAATTTCGGAGCAACTAATATTAGATTATCACTCTTTTCACTAAAAGAAACCCATTGTCTCTAATTATTAAGGAGTTTAGGTTTTGTGACAATCCATTAATGCTTTTAGTTTATTAATTATTAAGGAGTGCAGTGAAGCACATTGGGAGCATGAATGCCCTTATAACCCTGGCCATCAACAAGTCAACAACATGGATTGTTTCATGGAGTTTCCTCAGATAAATATCACAGATATAGAACATCAAGAAGCCGTGAAGGAATAAGCCAGAGAAGCAAGGATGGCGGTAATAAACAATCTGGATCAGGAATCACGAGAAAAGCTGAAGAAGCAAGAAGTTCAAGTATACAGAAGGAAGAATTCAAAACAACCTATTGCTGATCAGGCAAAGCCCCCACCTATGGAGATACTTCTTCCTAAGACATCCAAGACTGGTAAGGTTGACCTAAATTTTGACTTCGAAGGGGCATTATCAAAGATGCATGTGAATGTCCCCTTAAGAGGAGCAATCAAGATCCCATCCATCAAGGAACGCTTTGATACTTTCTTTTCGGGATCAGATGAACCTATGGACCCCCCTATTATGTTACAAGCTGATCATTTCAGGGTCCAATATGGTGAAAACCCTCCTTTCTTCATGACTTTGATAATGAATGACAAAAATCTCAACAATTGCATGCTAGATACAGGTGCTGGTGCCAACATGATGTCGCTCAAAGTCATGCAACAAGTGGGTTTGAAGGTCACACAGCCTTACAAAAATGTATGTGGTTTCGAATCTAAAACAATACCCACACATGGGGTGGTTGAAAATGTTGAAGTACGCCTGAAGGAGTACCCAGAGAAGATAGTCCACATTGACATTGTGGTGGTTGATGTCCCAGATGTATGAGGAATGTTATTATCTATAAAGTTTGGTGTAATGATAGGCGGTTCCCTTGAGATGGACCTCACATTTTTGTGATTACCTTTGAAAGATGGAACGATCAGACGTCTACTCAATGTGCCAATAACTGGGGACCATGTGCAGGATATTATTCATCCCGTCAATAATGACAAAGAGCAGAACATTATGATACAAACTCTTCAGAAATATTCTTCGAAAGATATGCTCTTTACAACAGAGGAAGACTTTGATCAGATTGAATGGCCCAAGAAAGAAGAATACCAACAACTCCTAGATGAATTCAAGAACAAAGAAATTGGGACGGTGAAGATATTAAAGAAAAATGAAGATGACGTACAAATCCGCCCGTCTCAGCAAGAAGTTTTTACAACAGAAGCCCACCCACCTCCCTCAGTACAATACACCAGGGTTGTTCAGGGAACAACCAAATACAAAGTCAGAAAGCATAAGGAGGGAGATATGGTATGGATGTGGCATACCCAGAAAGGAGAGCCAACTAGTGTAAAGGGAAGCACGCAGTCATGGCTCGGACCCTTCAAAGTTGGAATGGAATCAGTTGATAACTCATACTACTTGTCCACTTTAGAAGGAAGAAGACGCCCATTACCTATCAACAGGAACCTCCTTAAACCCCACCAAGGTGGTGGGACCTGACTCCATAGGTAAGTAAAGGTAAGCAGACATTCATCGTGTATTATACCATTTGCATTTCATGTTAGTTTGCTTTCACATTTGTGTATTGATTGTTTTATTTCAATTTATATATATGTCTGTATATGCTGGGGTGGCATTACTGCCCCATTTTTGTTACTGATGCCCCGATCGAGTTGAGCAGGTCTGTAGGTTATGCCAGAGATGCTGAGGTTCTCATGCACTCTATGGTGAGCACATGTCCCCGAGTTGTAGCCAGATGTTATCCCCGATTTCTAGGGATAACTAGGAGATCATGTATCGAGGCCCACAGGTCCTAGACATGGAGTACCGAGAGCAGGATTGAACTGAGCATGGTCTTGGAGGGCCCGTCCTTTTCTTTTTTCGTCAGATTCATCTTGTCAGCAGCAACGACATCCATCACCATCGGATTGGTCTTGTATTAGAGAAGGCTCTTGCTCCATGAGGTAATTGGTCCATGTATCATGGTATGTGTCACTTTTGATCATTATAACCTTTAAATGTATGCATCTAATTCCTTTCATTTCTGACCACTGCTTGGATCTTACATTGACCCACTTGACCATGCTTGGGGAAATTGACTGGGTGCCCTAGCAAGCCTATACGCATAGGTTTTGGTTTGCCACTGGGGGATTTTTTAAGAGACATTGTCCGCTCCCATCATACCACCACTTTTCCATCTTATCTCCCGCTCATCTGTCCCATTCCCCTTGTCTGGGCATTAGGATGATCTGTTTGTGGGGTTGCACCTTATCTCGTGGGAAGAAGGGGCTAAAGGCCCAGAAGGTAAAAGCAGCTGGTAAAAGATAAAAGCCTAAAAATGAAACCTCGAGACGCTTTACCCAGGGATCCCCGAGAAGGCAATAAAAATCCTCTCAGTAAGAAACAAGAGGGACCCGAAAAAAATAACAAACAAGACCTAATCAAGAGGATAGGGGGTCTCATCACGAGCCAACTTATTATGTTCATGTGTACCTAACAACATGACATTGCCACTGTCTGGTTACCACGCCAGGCCAGTGACCTTTGGTTGCATGGCCAAGGGAAAGGGGGTCTCATCACGAGCCAAACTTATCATCGTTGTGAAAGTACTTTTCGGTAACACTGTCAGCTCTGGTCACCACACCAAGGCAGTGTCCTCTGGTTAGCCCTTGAATAAAAAGAAAAAGAAGAAGAAAAAGCAAATAAAGGCAAAAAGGGGCTTGGAAAAATTGCATCCATGACAGGTACGACTCGCCTTCTACAAAGGCACCCACAGGTAATATCATGCATCCCTGGCTCTCACTCTACCCGTATGTCTGGACATCCCTTAAACCACTTCACTTCGTTTACATGGTTTGGATGAAACCCTTTGGAAACTTTCCTTTCCTTGTGGATACTATCCCAATAGGGTATCTTGTCCTTTTTCTCGACCTTGTATTGTAGGTTTTTGTAAAGTCTTTGAGCTATTGAATGATATATCTAGGTTTTTATGCATATGTTTGATAATATTAATGATGAAATGTGATTAACATTGCTATGATCCCTGTGACTAATGAGCCCATGTAGGGCGTAGTTTTTGATGTGCAGGACCATGCTCGACGGACAGGTACCATTTGGACTGGTACACATGGGGAGATGATTAGTTAAGACCTCCATGGGGCTGAAGAGCCCATCAGATGGTTGCTGAGACCCCATCAAAGGGGCAGAGACAAGACAGTGTTTGACCAAGGTTTTGCACCAGAGAAAAAGAGGACGTTCCATCAGGGGCACTTTGGCTGAGCCAGGCCTAGGGGGATTGACCCACTTGTAGTGGAACATTGGCCCCAGATGACCCAAGATGTCACCAGGAGGCTTGTGACATCATCATGAGAATATGGAAAATGGACGGGGTTGTTGGCACGTGTGGAAGTTTGGAAGAGCCCAAGGAGGGCTAACGTTTGGCTTCTGGATGATGAACTGGCCCCCAAAAGGCCTAACGTCTCCCTCAGGAGGGCTTGACGTCTCACTTTTTGCTGATTTAGGGTTTTAAAAGAACATTTAATGTAGAAATAGTATGATTATGGTTTATAGCCTTGTCAGTTGATTTTTATGACCTAAATTTAATTAGAGGTCATTGATACAGTATATATTGAGGAGTTTTATCCTCATTTTGACATAACACACAACTCACTCTCCTAGTGAGATCTGATTTTTGCGCCCTTGTTAGGTATTTGTTCTTTTTAAGTGAGGCACACTTGTTGAAGGAAGGCTTTTCTTGGCATTTTGGCATTTCTCTTGAAGGAAGGTTTACAACTAGGGTTTGCAATGCCATTTCATCATGATATGTAAGTGTTTTTTCTGCAAAAATTCTTAATTGAATGGTTGTAGTCTTATATTCTTGCATTTATTATAAGTTTTTTTTATTTTAAAACCCTAGGGGACAAACACACAAGTAGGTTGTTGTCTCATGTCCCCTAAAAGAGAAATTTCTAGCCATTGAAGAAGGAATGAAGAGCTTAGCCATTGCTACACTCTTGTTACTTCTTCCCCTATGCTAGCCGTACCTCTTAAAGGTCAAGAAGGAGGAGACATCCCAGGCCTAGGTTATCTACACCTAGGGCCGTCCTGCTTCTAGGGTTTGGTGGTAGGGCCTTGCCTTTGCAACACTCTCCCTCACCTCATTCTTGTGTTTTGATGCTAGCCGTTTTGCCAAGATAAACCTAAGGAAGGAGGAAAGAGCACGAGGCCTTGCTTAAGAAACACCGGAGTTAGCCTCTTTCCCCTAGGGTTTTGATTCTGGGGCCTTTCCATTGCAGCACTTCAAAACCCTTCCCTATAGTCCTTAGCCTTTTCCCTTCAACATTGCGTCCTCTCCTGAATTGACTCCATTTACCCTTAGGCACTGATCTTAGGTCTCCAAAGTTGAAGTGATAGTGGTCAAACAAACTCTTAAAACTCTTATAATTTGAAACCCTAACTAACTACTAACCTCAACAAGGTTGACGCCATTCTTGGTTATTCCATCTTGACGCAACATTTTGTCTTTATAAGGAATTAGATGGTGTTTTGAAGCATTTATTGAGTAAGGGATTGATTGGATACACTGTTTGCTGCATCATCTCGACATTTATTGATGAATTAATGTTGTTCCATTTCTATTATTGATAAACATTGATCTCGTCAATATCTATTGTCATAATTGCTAATATGTTAATATCAGATAGTTGTATGAAGTACTAACCCATTGACTCATAGCCTGCATATATTGTTTTACTATTGCTTTGTTCCGAGCAGGTGTTCTCATTTGGGGCTACACTTCATTATTGGCTGTTTAGCCGGACTATCTGTTCTTGGTGGCAACCTGTGAAGAGGAAATTTTACTTTGACCTTTATACCTTAGCCTCTTCAAAACTCCAGGTTATCGGGGATGTCTCCCCTGGGCCTAACCTCCCTAAAGAGAAAGAAACTCCCCATCATGGTGACATTGGGTGGGGTAGGTTCCTATTACGCCAGTTTGGCCTCTATCTTCTCAGCCATTTGACCTAGCTACAAATTGTGTGATAACAGGTCCTTCACGCCTTGCATGTTTCTATTCACTAGATAAGAGATTAGGCTATTATGAGATGCACCTTCCACCTATGCAGGGTCAACTTGGATGTGAAGGAAAAATCATTATGTGCATAGGTCCAAACCAAGGCTTGAAATGCAACTTGTGTCATCCACCAATAAAGCATGCTTTACTTAACATGAATACCTCCCAAAATTAATACATGACTTTCATTGGTTGTATCCATTTGCATAAATAACCGCTATACACTATCTATTTGTTGCATGTTCCATTATGGAGTCTAGAAATGATCCAAAATATAGCCCTATAACCTACCACATAGTGTTCCATATATTTTTGTCCAAGAAAATTCATGGTTGAATTTTGTTGTTGTTAATAATGTTGTTACAAATTGAAAGATTTCTACTACAAGAACTCCGTCCATCCTGTTGGAAATCGACTAGTGGGACAATACCATACTCATCCAAAGGATGACACCTATGGTAGTTCCCTCCATCATATATAAATATGCATTATTTTAAAGAATATACACGGGTAGACTCCCAGTAAAATGATTTATGCAAAGGTCATCCCTAGATGTCAACAAGCATAGGTCAACTTATCATTACTCATAACTTTCTCACACACATGGGCTTAGCCTTAATGTTTTATAACTCTCACACTTCTTTTCTATTTGTAGTCCTCTTAACAACCCTCAAAATGCTCCCTTTTTGTCACCGATAAGTGTTGTTATATGCCACAATTTCTATCATTTCCTTGTGAACAGATCTAATGATATATACATGAGTGATTATTATTATAATAGATATATGATTGTTGTTTAACTTGTTACAGCTATGATTGTGTTCTGTTGATTTCAAATTGCTTAAAGCATTGCCCACCACAATGATCACACATTGCATATGTTATCAATGGGTGTCGTTAACAATTAGAACGCCTCTCAATGTGATCTATCACCAATACACAACTATGTAATTCATCAATCTGAGTATCCCACAATCTATATGAAACCTAGTAAGTAACTCCACCATTCCCCTATCTGTATTTACATTTGCAACTAATGATATCTACCACATTTTGATCATTACAAGATCGTAGTCCGTTTACACATTCAAATGACAAAATATCAACCAACTTTCTTACTCTTTCGAATGACCAACCATCTTCTGGTTACCTCTTCAATAAATGGAATGCATATGGGGTCTCTTCTTATGGGAATTTGAGGACACGTAATTGCCACATGAACTACTCACTTTAATTCTTCTTCATTGTATTTTCCATGGAACTTTGGTTCAACCAGTTGATCATATTTTCCTTTGGGCATATGCAACAATATCACTTTGGGCTCTGATTTAGGGGTAATTGTTAGTGGCACGTAAAATCAAAATTTCAAATAGCTTCCATTGTGATAAATCTGTGGTAAGAAGTCCAAAATTTGGCAAAAAACAAAATCATAAATTTGTGCATAAAGTTGAACAATGCCATTCAAAGGAATTTTAATGATGTGTAAACCACTTATGAAAGCCCCAAATATAGTAAAATAATTAAATTAAATGCATTTGTGGGAAGAGAAGCACCACACAAGAAACATTAAAACACTAATATGGTCCCTATCAATATTAGATGGACTACAATAATGTGCAACAAGGCTGAATTTCCTAAAAGTTTTGCCCATCTAGTCACATATTTCCTTTCTCAGATTCAAGTTATATTACTATAATATACATTTTCATCAATCATGAGTTTGTTGAGGTCCAAACGTACCCTACAAAAAACCCAACATTGGGGAAAAATTGAATATAATAAATGTTTTTCTACCATGCACAAGCCTGGAAGGATTTTGTATACAGTCATTAGTCACATGGAGTTCATGTGCCCTTCTTTGATTCAAAGGCATTCAATTCTGACTCATTTGTAAGATGAACAGACAGAACTAAAAAACACTAGGAAGAAACTTCTACAACACTCTTGAAATTTCCACATTCGTAGCAAGACTGTGAACTTTGAGCCAGATTCCTTGAAACAAGTCAATTTAAGTGACTTGCATGATGAACCAGAGAAAAAAGATATGTGTCGTGTGTAAAAGGGCCAAAACCCATCTAACAACAACATTCCCCAAGCATGAAGTTTATAAAATTTAATGTGCATTTCCAACCAAAACGTCTCACTAAGAAGTGTGCTTCCATGTAACTATAAATAACCATAATATTTTGATTTATGTATGTGCTTGCAAAGATAAACACATCCTTTCCTTGATCTAGTTACTCACATGTCTATTTGTACTTGGGAATAATATACCTTTGTAGTTACTCTTGAATCTAATTGCAATTGTAAATAATACCTCTACAAAACTATTTATTGTTGAAAATGCCACAGAAGACCCCATCTCCTAAGGGTATAAAATCATTGGAGACCCCCTCTAACTTCATGACACCAAATACAAACACTAAATGAAAGTTACAACCACAAATATTAAATCATAAGAACCCAACAAAAACTTATTATTAAGCATCCATATTTAAAAGGATAGAAACAAGAGAACCTGGAATTTAAGTTGACAAACTAGCACTAAAGGTAATTAACATATATCCTATTTGTCAAGAGTCCAATAGAAAGACTAATGTTAACAAGTGTTGCAGGGAAGCTTAGTCTCTGACAATACTGAACTAGGCTGCTACGTAGGTTTTGTAGAAATTAAATAAGATAATTACAATTTAAATTAAAAGTAATAATTTTATTTTCTGTTTTTTCATATTTTGATTATTTGAAAAAGATTTAGTATTGATGAATAAGTGTAAGTTTTAATTTTTTCATAGCAAATAGTTATTTCATATTTTCTTCTCTAAATTAATTATTTAATATTAAAACCATAACCAATTGCAATTGTCATTAAACTATACTCAATGCGTGCATAAATTATTGTTTTTAAGCAAACTTTTCACATATTTATAACTAAATTCTATATCATTTGAATCATCAGAATGAGATGACGGTGATTGTGTTAGACTTAATACAGTCGTATGACATTTAGATATGTATCGCACAAAATATATGAAAATAAAATTCTTTCGTATGACTAACGATATTCTATATATTCTACTACATTTACTTATTTTTCCCACATGATTTCTCATTCAAATTGCAAGAAAAATGTATATGAATATGAATGAATCATCAAACTGATCATTAAAGCATTTTATAAAATATGGTTTTTTAAACTCCTATGGTAGGAGAACATTTATGGTACAACACATAATGCCATCTCTCTGAAGCAAATAGATGGAGAACATTGACGGTACAACACATAATGACATCTCTCTGAAGGAGATAGATGGATCAATATGATGTAAAGACAAGTAGTGGTGATTAGTTATTGGATACTTCCGTGTTCATCACATCATTGTTATCCTGCACATACAATAATGCAACATTAGGTTGAAAGGAAATGAAAGCAATTGAAGGAAAAAATTATGGTTTTTATTTTGTTGGTTAACTCAATACACACATAAATAAAAGCTTTGACTAATTTATAATAACTATATACAGCCTTGGAATCTTGTCAATGACAAGTTCCTTGCCTTTAACTTAGTGTTTATCTAAATAGAGGCTCTTGAAATTTTATTTGGTTCAGGGGATTCTAAAATTCCTTGATTTGTTTTCTGTGTAGGCCTTTAACAAGACACGTTTCTTTTCAAGTTGGATTGAGCTATTGTGTTTTGAAAATAATACATTTCGCAAATCTGGTAAAATAAATTGCATGCTTCCCATAAATTATTTTGGGGGAGGTTTTCACTTGTGATTTGGAGATGCTGAAATTCCAAGGGCATGGTGGTATTATGTAAAAATCATAACGTGAGTAGAAGTATGAAAGAAACCATAATTTGAGTAGAACTGGTAGTAGAAATTCTTATAAAGATAAAATTTATAAATGCATATTTGTATTTGTTTAGGTTGTGATGTAGGGTGGATTTAGCACAACCATTACAAGTTCAATTCTCGAAGATCTGTGTTGAGCTGCAATTTTTAGGTTCAAACTAGTTTTTTCAAATGCAACAACTTTGTTGCTATTTTTGGCACATATAATTGTCTGTAACATTGCTAAAAAATTGGAAGATAAATACAATGTCATGTAAATAAGATGGAAACTAATATAACATGTGATCAGGATAAGACCGAGTAGAAGATGAATTTGTGTTTATAAAATTCCACAACCTTTTTTTTTATAGACTATGCAAGATAATGCAAATGTATGTGATTCATAGTAGAAACTATAAACTATTGCAACAAATATAAAAAACACAAAGATTGGTGTGTACGAAAACATTTGTGTGACTTTCCATTGAATCCATCTCTAGACCAGGAAGGGAAAATAACCAGAGAGACTTAGTTGGGGGAGTAATAACAACAATTTGTTATGTAGGTTAATGTATATTATTTGGAACATGATAGAGTTAAATACGATAAAAAAAAGCACAAAGGGAAGTTGCATATTTCGATGTGTTAATAAACAAAAAGAATGCTAAGGCCTGTCTAATACTTAGTGGAAATCAAAATTATTAGAAAATAACAAAACCACATAGTACCCAATAACTATTAAATAACTATGTTGACACGATTAAAGTGTCTATGTCTTCACTGAGTTCTGCATATCCATGAGTGTACATGTTTTCCAAACCATTTTCCAACAATAATTTGATATCATAGTTCACATCATACATAATACCTGGAGTGAGAGAATGAAACAATCAGTCCATTATTAAGGGTGACCATGTGGGTGTTGTACTAACCTTTCAGAAAACACACATTTTAAATAGGGAAATATACATAATAATTATTCTCTTATAAACATTTCAGTATCTAAGCATTTAGATCTTATACGACATGTAATGATAGAGATAGTAAAAAAATCAGTATGCATATTTAACCATAGCAACATATTGGTAATGGTCAAGACAGTAAAATAAACTTTATATATGTAAGCCTTGATCATTGACAACCACCAAGTGTTTGGAAAAATTCTTTTTTTTAAGTCAAACTTCAACCATGACATGGTATATAATTTTTAAAAGCCAAAAACAAATCTAATAACGATGGAGATACTGGAGAATAAACATTACAAAGTTTGCATTTTACATCTATCTTTTATCTTAAATGCAAATAACAAATTTATTAATAATGGAGACAATAGAGCAATTTGGTGCCAACAAACAATCTAAACTTTACATCCTACATCTCTATTTTCTAATGGAAATTTATTTGTATTAAAATGTGATTAGGTCGATTTCAAAATGTGTAGATGAGATAAAAAGAACTTTAACTATTCTTGGAGTTGTGTCTTTGTGTTGCACTACATATGTTGAAAATAGGAGCTAGGCTTGCAGTGAATGTACATATCTCACAAATATGTATGCAACCATACTTAATCAACTTCAAAATTTTGTGATTTTTCACTTGTGAATTTTACCATTTTTGTACTTTTGTTTTTTAATTTCCGTTTTCTTTTTTATTATATTTATACTTTTCTAGCTGAAATTATTGTTTCATATTTGTTTACTAATATTTTAGTTTTTACTCATTTTTTTTAATTAACGTTTTTTTTTTTTTTTTTTACGTAAAAAAGAGGTGGTTCATGCTATATTAAGTGGCAAAAATACAACTATGCTTAGGCTGCCAACTGTTCCGCCGATTTAGCGGAAACCAGAACAACTGGTAGCCAATGTTATCAAAAGGTGGGTAGTTCACCATCTGTCCCGCCCATAGGAAACTAGAACTAATGGTGTTCCATAGTCTGAACTGTGATCATAGGTTTACAAGATGCAGCTAGAAGAATAAGAAAAACCCTAAGCAACAAGACTAAAACCATAAGCATAACCACATCGATTACTCGGTGGCCTCAGAGGTGGCCATGTTTGCATCATCATCTCGTGCTCCTTCCCTAGCTAGCATCACGAAGGGTTGCGCACAAGTTGGGCACCTCTGCCTTGCTGGCGCGTTGGAGAAGGCGTCCTAGAGCATATCCAAACGTTGGCTCATGAGGGTGCCACGATGGACTTGGTACGCCATCTGGCCCCACAAATCGAACAACAATTCAAGGTGCTTTGGGTGGAAAAAAGGTGGCGGGACACGCCACTGTTCCTGCATGGAAGAGATGGGAGGTGGCGAGAGGACCATGCCACCCTCCCTCGTCTTGCCTCCTGACCTGTTCTCCTCGGCCTCGCATGGTGCTGCCTCCCTTTGCTGCTCCATGTCTGCTCCCTCATCCTTGCCGTTCTCCATGCCTGTGTACGAGGTGTATCCAGTTGCAGGTGCGACCTTTTGATAATCCATCTCTTCCGGAGTCTCCTCCTCTATGTAGCAGGTGGGAAACTCTTCTAATTGTGCTTCCCCTGTGTCATGAACTTGTTGCTCCTCAGTGGCAGCCATGGTGGCTTCCCCCAGAAGGTTGCTTGGTGGCTACCAGTTATCAGGCACAGTGAAAAGGAGATGCTGAGGAACCTGAATTGGCTCCTCCGGGAAGACCTCCTCCACATATGCCATGGGAGGCGTTATGACCACATTTGCTCTGTGCACGAGTTGAGTTCGAGCCATAAATAGTGCTTGTTCCATCCTTTGCAATCTCTTTCATCAGGCAGCAAGGGTATACCAGGCAGAGCCACAACATGGATTCCCTCGTTCTCGTGGCATTGGAATGAAGATTCAGATGGATAGAGTACAAAGGGTGTTCTGGTTGCTGCACCAGAGCTCACAATTGCAGAAATAGTGCTGGACGAAATCAAATTGGATGAATCCATGGCGAGGGTAGTTCATAAATGGATGGAGCGACGTGACGAACTCCTCCATTAACTTCCCATCTTAATTGACTGCAACTTCGGATTGCTCACACGAGGGAGAAGTCCCATGTCGTGAAAATGGCAATTGGGGCCAGCTCCCATCCTTAATGATGAGGGGATGGGGGTCGACCTGCCTCATTTAAGGCCAGGCCTGGCTCCATCCCAGGTGTCTCGGATGCTCTACGTGTCACCCCATCTGGGGTAATTAATGTTTTATTATTCCTATGGAGATAATGACTAGGTTCTTTCTTATTTGTTAATTTGTTTCTAGAAGTTATTATTATTAAATGTTAATAAAACTCAGAGGCGATAAGGTTTATACCATTGATAGAAACTATTAAAGATGGATACAACCGAGTCGTTGGGTATGCAAAATCACTAACAAACTTTAAAATGCATTAATTGTTGTTAGAACTCCACCGTCCCATTCTAATAAGACCCCATAGTTTTGAAATATATAAATTATTTTATCAACTTTAACAAAAATACAAATTAACACCAACCACGGGTCCCACGAAAATAATGAATTCCAGTAAGTCCTTAAATGGCATTCACAATGCCCATAAACACAAGTTTCCTTAAATGAATCCCATCTATATTTATATTTGATTTCAACCTATTAAAAGCACAAAAAGAAGGTTGAGAAAGGACAAATTATGTCTATCTATAGACTTTCCTAGGAAGAATCGTTGTACTTGATAGATATGGAGTCAATTTATTAAAAGCAAGAAAAAAATTGAGAAAATACATTATTTTCAGTTAATTGAAATGTTTATAATTCATTTTAATTATTTTAATAAATATATTTATTTATTATTAAAATAATAATCACTATATATATATATATATATTGTAAACAAAATGATTCAATGGATATTTAATGCATTTTAGTATAATGATTGGCTAATCTTATATGGACCCTGCATCCTAAGATTCATCTTTTATCAACCTAATCACGGCAGGGATTGAAAGAGAATTGGAGTTGGCTTATTACACCTAGGGAACATGAGAATACCTTCCTGAAGCAAAACAAATCAATATGTATTTACACCTTGCAAGTGTATGAAAACTTTCTAAGCAAGCTTCATCAATTTCCACTTGTGATATCATGGCCAATACTCAAGGATTTTCCCTCTCAGTCAGTTGTCTGATGTTTTCTATTAATCAAAATATGAATACATGCTTCATAATCACATTATATGAAGTCTTTTAGCATAATTACAGTAATGGGGGAAAACAAGGTGTTACATGGAGACCAACACAACCATATCCTCAATTTTTCTAGAGCTTCAAAAGGGAACCTTGGGGTGGAAAGAGTGGGTGGGGTGATCCATGACCCTAGAGGAAACCCAAAGTCAACCTATGAATGGAGTATTGGGCTAGCCTTAAACAAGCAAGTGAAATATTATGCGCTCCTGCACGGGTTATCATTAGCGAACAAACAAGGAATTCATTGTCTCACGGCTATTAGGGACTCCAAATTAATAATCACACATGCACAATATCAGACCCTCCCCAAATATACTCAACTCAAATCCATCTTTCTAAGAATTCAACAAGAAATTAAGGCCTTCAACAAGATTGATTTGTCAATTTTCACTTACACTTATATGTGACTAATTTTTCAGATCTGAAAATTGATTCCTAGTGAGCTAACAATCAAACCCTATTTGTTATCACTAAACAATTTTACACTGAAAATTATATGCAATGAAAACACAAAAGATCAAAGATGAAAAATCTGAACAATTGAGAGAATTTTTTTTGGCCTGTAAACTTTATCAAATTCATAAAATCTGAGGGTGAAACCAACCCTCTTGGTCAGCACACTTTGACCAAAAATTGGGACAACCTTGTCCACCAAAATTTCTTAGGACAGCCTTGTCCTCCACAACATGAAAAAATCAGCAAAATTACACTCAGTAAAATTACTTGAAAATCACCTTTGCCTAACAAATTTGTTGTTGCCACCTATACCTATGATGACATCAGTGTTATGACTATTGATGTCAGCGTACAATATGTTGTACTTCTTGTTAATTCGCACATGCACTGCTCCTGTCACCTCCACATGTGTGGGTTGTCTTTTTTGTTCCACCATACGTGCGGCCTGCTCACACGTGGTTGTATAGACTATACATATTATCCATATGGCCAGATGCTCACATGTGTGAGTTGTCTCTCTCACACGTGTAGTTGTTTCCCCTTCTTCATTTTGCTACTGCTCCTCCTCCTTCACATGTGTGCCTCCTTATTTGAGAAAGAAGCTTTCCTTGGTTGAAAAATAGAAACAAAAAATCACCCCAAACCCTTGTAAATATTTTCCTCACAATTGCATAATTTCCCTTGCTGAAATTTCCAATCCCCTAGCACAAGTGCACCTCACTTATGATATCTCAATCATGCACAATTATATAATGTCACACTGACAACACTACTTTATATACATGTTCAATGAGTGCGTTTACGATCCCTTCCCAAACTCAACAATTAATTAGAATATTTTATTCTCCTTTTGTGGGTGTAGAACCCCATCACAAACCCACAAAGCCCATAAACTTGCCCATGAGGCCCTAGCCTAATTTCTAGGCTAATTCCACTGAAACAAAAGGCTGAACTAGTGCCAACAAAAATTCCCACATGCCTGGAACCTCGGCCTCTAGTGGGAATACCTTCTGAAGCTACAAAATCAACACTCCCTCTTAGCGAGGAATGTATTCCATCCACAATCATCCGGATGCACCTCTGTCTCCCATACTGGGAGTAAATATATCTCATGGCTTGAATCCATCACGACTACATTGCAATCCTCCTGAATGGTTTCTCCCTCTGTCACTGAAGAAAATCCTATTATCTAGTCTGTCTTATTGGCTGCTGCTTTTGTGACTATGGAAAATCCCACTCCCCAGTCCTCCTGATTGGCTTCCTCCTCTATCATTGTAGAAAAACCTGCTAAAACAAATGGATCCTCCATGGAGGGCACACAATTCCTCTAATCCTCTTACCTGTGAACCTCCTTTATGGCCTCCTCAAAACATGACACTTGTTTGTCAGTCCTGGAAGATGTCTCTCTACCACCTAATCTTAAGGGGGAAATCCATTTGAATGAACAACTCTCCCTCTAAGCCAATTGACTCTCTCTGAGAAGGGCTCACTCTGAGTCTACATGCTCCCTATGAAACTTGAATCCCTCTAAGTCTGATGACCTCCTGTGGATTCTGATCTCCTCTGAATAGTCCCAGAAGATTTATCCTCCCTACTGGATCTTGAGGGATGACTCCCTCTGAACTTTGGCTCCCTATGAGCCAACACTACTAGTGGGGCCACTTTCCTCACTACTCATGGAGCCACCTACTCCCTTGAACCTGTGCTACTAGTGGAGTCACCTACCTCACCACCGATGGGGCTACCTACCCCTCCTTATCTTTCTTTCTACTCTTGTTGTTCATAGCATGCATAGGTTGGACCCTCATCCTATATAGGTTTCCCTCCATAAATCCAAGAACCATTGTTGATTTGAAGATAGATCATTTGGGCACAAACAATACATGTCCATATAGAAATGATAGATGATATCCCTTCCTCTCAATCTTCAAGACTAGGAGGACACTCCTCCTAATTTCTGGCACCCACAACACATTCAACACCCTAGGTATCTCACTTGAATCCAACTAAAACGGTACTATATCGGATCCTCGTACTACATTCTTGGCTCCCATACCAAGCTCCATAGACAAGTCTGAGCTAGTCTTGGTGAGAGTGTCAAACAACTCTCGTGCGCCTGTCATATGGAAAGATGGTCCACTATCCACCAACTAAGTCTCATTTCCAGAGATTGCACCTGAAAGAACAAATAACAACAAAATCACCTCCTGGAATCTGTCTACAACCTCATCAACCTATGTTTTTGATTCTTGCTTTCTTCTTTCCCTTCTCCTCGGGTGTGGACACTTTGAAGCATAGTGCCAAAAATCATGACACTAAAAACATCTGATCTTGCTCAAATCATTTTTCTATCTCAACTCCAGAGATGCTTCTCTCTTGGTAGAATCCCTTCTTCTTGGAGAAATTCTTTTGCTAGGAGAACCTCTTCTTCCCCTTATAGTGTGGGATTGAAGGGCTTGGTTCTCATCACTTCCACCTTTCATTGTTCCATCCATATCATCCCTAGATGTTAATCGAGTCCCTACTTGGATACAATCAGTCCACAGCCTTTCAAATCTTGGTATCTTGTCTCATGCATAGATCCCTTTCACAAATGGTTCTCAAGACGTAAGAACACCTCTCAACACCACATTCATTGACTCAACATCTTGTACTGTCTCGCCAATAGCTACAAGTTGATATTGGATTTGTGTGATATTCATAAGGTACCTGACAAATTTATCCTCACCAATGATCCTAACAACTTGAAGTTGGTGCCTCAAGTGTAGCATCCTTCATGTATTCTTTCTTTGGTATAGTCCACCAAAGCATCATGCATATCCTTGGCAATTGTCTTCTAAAAAATGTGAGGGATTAAGTGATCCTTCACCAATTCTAGCAACACACGTTTAGCCTTCACTTCTTTCTTCTTGTGTGTTGTCATTTTTGATGGATCCGTAGGAGCTGTAACCACACTCTCAACATATTCCTTGAGGTCATTTTCTTCCAACAAGAGAAGAACCCTTGCCTTCCAAGCCCAAAAGCTGGTTTCCCCTTCCAACCTGTCCTCAAGATTCAATGTGTTCACCATATCGACCTGACAAGAACGATAACAACACTCTTCCAGTGTTGTAGCCACCAATGTGTCTCAAGATGATTCCATTCTCTTCATATCCCAAGCTATGATCCATGTCAATTTTCACATACACATTTGTGTGACTAATTTTCAGATATGCAAATTGATTCTTAGTGAGCTAACAGTCAAATCCTAGTTGTTATCACTAAAAAATTTTACATTGAAAATTATGACTGAGAATTATATGCAGCGAAAACAAAAAAGATTAGAGATGAATTACAACACAATTGAGACAAATTTTGTTTTGTAAACTTTATCAAATTCAAAAAATATGAGGGTAAAACAAGCCCTCCTAGTCAACACACTTTGACCACAAACTGGGACAACCTTTTCCACCAAAATTATCAAAATTTCCGTGGACAACCTTTTCACTGCCACCTTTCATGGTGTCATCCATATCATCCTTGGATGCTAACCGAGTCCCTACTTGGATACAATCAATCCATAGTCTATCAAATCTTCATAGCTTGTCTTGTGCACATATCCCTTGCACAAATGGTTCTCAAGATGTGGGAAGACCTCTCAACACCACATTCACCAACTCAACATCCTGTACTGTCTCGCCAATAGCTGCAAGTTGATCTTAGATATGGGTGATATTCATAAGGTACCTAAAAACTGTATCCTCATTGGTCATCCTAACAACTTGAAGTTGGTGCCTCAAGGGTAACATCTTGCTTGTATTCTTGTTTTAGTATAGACCCACCAAAGAATTGTTCATATCCTTGGTAGTTGTCTTCCCAAAAATGTGAGGGATCAAGTGATCCTTCACTGATTCTAACAACACATGCTTAGCCTTCACTTCTTTCTTCTTGTGTGTTGTCAGTTCTTGTGGATCTGTAGGAGCTACAACCACACTCTCAACATATTCCTTGAGGTCATTTTCTTCCAACAAGAGAAGAACCCTTTCCTTCCAAGCCCGGAAGTTGGTTTCCCCTTCCAACTTGTCCTCAAGCTTTAATGTGTTCACCATATTGACCTACCCAGAACAAGAACAACACTCTTCCAGTGTTGTATCCACCAATGTGTCTCAAGATGATTCCCTTCTCTTAAGATCCCAAGCTATGAAACCATGTCAATTTTCACATACACCCCTATGTGATTAATTTTCATATCTTAAAATTGATTTCTGGTGAGCTAACAGTCAAACCCTAGCTATTATCACTAAACAATTTTACACTGAAAATTATGACTGAGAATTATATGCAGTGGAAACAAAAAAGATTAGAGATAAATCATCAACACAATTCAGACACAAATTTCTATTCTGTAAACTTTATCAAATTCAAAAAATCTGAGGGTATAACTAGCCCTCTTGGTCAACACAATTTGACTACAAACTGAGACAACCTTGTCCACCAAAATTACCAAAAAATATAAGGACATCCTTGTCCTTCACAATAGAAAAAATCAACAAAATTACACTAAAAAAAATTACCTAGAAATCACCTCTTCCTAACAAATTCGTTGCTGCCACCTGTACTTATGATGACGTCGTCCATATGACTATTGATGCCAGAAGTACAAACTTATGTACCTTCTTGTCAATTTGCACGTGTGGCCCTATTGTCACCTCCACACCTGCGAGTTGTCTTTTCTATTCCTCCACACGTGCAACCTGCCCACACATGGTTGTAAGGATTGTTTATATGGCCTATTGCTCACATATGTGAGTTGTCTCTCTCACATGTGTGGCTCCTCTCACACATGTGGTTTCAGCCCCTTCTTCGGTCTACTACTGCTTCTCCTCCTCCACATGTGTGACCTCACACGTGTGCCTCCTTAGCTGAGAAAGAAGCCTTCCTTGGCTGAAAAATAAAATAGAAAATCACCTCAAACCCTAAGCCAAATTTTCCTCACAATTGCAGAATTTCCCTTACTAAAATTTCCAAGCTCCTATCACAAGTTCACCTCACTTATGTTATCTCCATCATGCACAATGATCTAATGTCACAGTGACATCACTCCTTTATATACAAATTCAATGAGTGAGTTTAGGAGCCCTTCCTAAACTCAACAATTAATTAGAATATTTTATTCTCCTTTTGTGGGTGTGGAACCCCATCACAAACCCACAAATCCCATCAAGTTTCCCATGAGGCCCTAGACTCATTTATAGGTTGATTACACTAAAACAAAAGGTTTCATTGGTGCCAACAAAAATTCCCACATGCTTGGAACCTTGGCCTCTAGTGGGAATGCCCCCCGAAGCTACAAAATCAACATGATTTCTTCCATGTCCTCAAGTCCAACAACAAGGAAGCAAATAATCTTGTGAATCAGGCTATCATACACCCAAATACTGACGTTGTGAGCAATGGGACCCTCTCTCTTTCCCCTATCCCATTACTCCCACTTCAATTTAGCATAGAAAGAAAAAAAGGGGTCCATATCTCCATTGGGACCCCCATATGATATTATACATTTGGAACAATGACACCTTACAAATTTGGCAAACCCACATCTCTCAATTAAACACGAGGATGATGCATTCAAAGATCAATGAACCATGTGCATCACATGCATCACCCCGTGACTTCCTTAACTTCTCTCATACCTCACCTTCATATCTCCTGTACCCTCCATTACTCTTGGGAACATGTGGGAAGGATTGTTTCATTATGGATGCGATAGCGTGTATTGGTAATCATGGCTTCTGGTGGTTTTGGAGTCCTAAATTCTAGCCTTCAACATCAGCTCTCACTTGTGAAAAATCCCAATTTAGGGCCAACTTCATAGTGTATTATGGTTTTTTTGTCTTGAAGGTTTTTCCTCGTGGATGCTCCACAATCACCTCCTAGTCCACATATTCTCTTTTGCGTCCAGATGCTCCCATGGTGATGGGTTCTCTAGGTCATTGCTTAAAACAATTATAGTTGGTCAAGGATGAGCTTGGAAACCTACATACTACAGTGCACTAAATACATATTATGTTTAATGGTATTTCATTGTAGGTACTCATGATATTAGAAGTCTTAGTTCAAGAGAGGCAAAGCATCCAACAACTCAAGGATGAATTTGAGGTTTTCCATACTCAAATGGAACAATTATTGATCTAGATTTAGGAGCGGAACGAAATGATTAACAAACTGAATACAATAAACACGAAGATATGAAGAACAACATAGATATCCAGTGAACAATATCTTCTATTGAATAAATGAAATAGGATGAAACTGTAAAACTGCAGAACTAAAACACTTGCTTGAATGGTGGTAGCTATCTCTGAGAAGAAATGTGACTACTATGTGTATTCGTATGAGAAGAATGATTACAATGAGGCTCCAGAGGCCTTTTTAACATTACTCATGAATGCCAAAACTCTAGACATCCAAAAACCTAACCCTAGGAGATGAAACACCAAAGGTTATGTGGGCCCCTATGGGTAAATTGGTACATCAACTTCTCGGGGTCTTAACTTTTGCATACGACCTCAGTTTTAGGCATGTGATAGCGCATTTGAAAAATCTTTTCGAGAACTACACATTATGTCATCAAACACTAACTTCATCTACAATTTGATTATGGTGAGCCAAAAAAACACTGTTTAGGGCCCCAAAATGGCCCTAAAAGTACAACAAGATGTGCTGACACGAAAAAATACAAAATAATCCAGTTGGATTAAGTGGGAGGCCACCAGTATCCACCTAGAAGACGTGTAGGGATTCAGACAACCTCGAAAGTGTAGAACACACAACTACAAAGAAGTACAAAAGAATGTGTTGAATTAAAAACTTTCAAGAGGAGCCAGTTGAAATAGGTGGGTGGCCACCAAAATCCACCTGGATCAGTCCTCCCCCTTTAGGAAACAATGGTCTCCATTGCATTGAGTTCCCCCATCAGGTGAGGAAACTTCTATTGAATTGGCCTTGGGTGAGCCACTTTCCTTGGTGGAGGAGCTACCATGTCTTGGCAACCTGATAAAGTTGATCCTCTACTAGTGAGTGCCCTTGACCTGTGTGTCCACTATTTGATCAGTGGATGCATGTTCAATGCAGTCAAGGTTGAGCTCTATTGGTGCAATTATTCTGCAATCTCTGAGGTGTCCAATAATGGTGGAAAATATGGTCGAAGGAGGTCCACATTGAACACTGGGTGCAAACCAAGGAAGGGTGGAGTGTTGAGCTCAAAAGCATTGCTACCCATAGCCTTGGTGATGGTGTAAGGTGTATAAATTTCAATACAAATTATGTATTTCCTGGATTCTACTGATCTAACAATTATATGCCACTGTTAAATACATAATTTCTTCTACAAAAATTCTTGCGGAATTTAAAACACGATCACCAATTGCAATATCAAGAAGAAAGATCAATCACACATAACACATTTTTTTTACCGAGAAAGCATAAAGCTAAAAACCCCACTATCATATATTGTGTATATATCATGGATCATGGAACAATCTCATACAAAAATCTAATCCAAGAGATCTCACCACAATATACAATTGTCTCACACTGTCATACAAAAATTGACAAATTCATGTGCCAATTTACTGCCTCCAGACAACTTGCCTCCTCTATGCAATCCCTGCTGATGGAAAACCCTGCAATGAATGAATTCCTCTTGCCTGGGCTGCGCAATCCTCATGGGCACATCCAATGTGTGTGTGGTTGCATGAGTGCACCCACTAAAGTCACAACTGATAGTCAATCTGTACCTTTCACCTGTTATCTCAACTGGGTCTCCACTGGATTTGACATGCATGTAGTTAACAGTGGTAAATCTTCAGTTGCATGTGAGATTAGTGATTGTGAATTAATCAATAATTAATTCACTGATCTCTCACTAGTTTATTTTCAGTTACAACTAGTCCAATTGAGCTTAACTTACTTAACTGAGTTAAACTACTTTACAACTCACATAACTACACATCCAACTCTGTTACAACTTCGAATCACTCAGTTACAACTAATTCGAATTGCATGTCCCACCAATCAACCTTTGAACTCGAATTTCCTATAGCTAACTGATTTTCCACTTAAGTTAACTATTTCCAAGTGCTCATTGAGAATAGATTAATATTTATTGGCCAACTATTATTAAGGGATAATAATAGTCGGCATACATCTATACATAGAATTCGCTCACCATCTATAAATAGACATCATCTATAAATAGAATTTGCTCATCATCTAAAAATAGACTTCCACCTAAAAATAGCCCGAGGCTCCATGCTAGTGTAGGTGCATAATTTTCACTAGGATCTTCTTGTTGAATCTCAACACTCCCTCTCAACAAGAAAGGGATTATCCTTCACCCCGATCCTGTCTCTATGGTATTCGAATTTGCTCCTAGTGAGCGCCTTCGTCAAAATGTCTGCATCTTGATCTTCCATAGGAATGTACTAAAGCAACATGATCCTCCGCTGCACACAATCTCTGATATGATGATACCGGATATCTATATGCTTAGATCTATCATGAAACACAAGATTAATCGAGACTTTAATGAAACTCTGATTATCACAATGAATCACTGTTGGATCTAAATGAGAACCAAACAAACCAACCAAGATATTTCTCATCTATATATCCTCACATGTAGCTTGACTCGCTGCCATGTATTCTGCCTCTGCTAAACTGAGTGCCATAGATCTCTGTTTCTTGTTGTACCAAGAAACAACTGTAGATCCAATACTAAATATTACCCCCTGATGTGCTCTTTCTGTCCCATGGGCTGCCCGCCCAATCTACATCCGTGAAGCCATGCAACTTCACCTCATCCGTCTATCTGTACCATAATCCATACTCAGATGTGCCCCTCAGGTATCTCAGGACATGCTTGCTCGCCTTCCAAAAGAGCTTGGTAGGCTTAACCATCGCTTGACTCAGCTGGTAAACCACGTAGCAAATGTTCGTTCTCGTGTTCACTAGATACATTAGCAAACCCACTAACTGTCGATAGACAGTAGCATCCACTACCCCTCCAGAAGTAGCATCCTCTTTCCTCTAGTTTCCTGGAAGAGGAATATCCATGGGTTTGCATCCCTCCATGTGAAACTTACCCAGTATCTCCCTTTCATACTTTCCTTGAGACACAAAAAGTTCACCATCTCGCTGCCATATTTCCAATCCAAGGAAATAATGAAGGAGGACCATATCTTTCATCTCAAACTCCTTTGCAAGATCCTCCTTGCATGAGTGTATCAGCTTCTCATCACCAGTCAGTATTAAATCATCAACATAAAGAACAATGATTAAAAGCTTACCCTTGTAGATCCATCTCGAACCTACCACTGATTTGTCAACCGGTCTTGGGACAATTTCCCATGCACTGTTTTTGACAATGGAGTCATACTCCTCCACCATTGCATCTACCCATGTGGGATCCTACACTTCTTCTTGAAAGGAAGATGGTTCAGTCACAATACATTTTCTCATGAGATCCATGTATCCAGTAAATCGATCATGAGACTATCTCTGTCTGTGCTGTGAAGTAGGGGCTCCTACATTTTGTGCAGCATCTAGTCTCAACCTATCAACTTTCGTTGTGCGCTATTTTCCATTTCTAATGGATGGATATGCATGAGTGGCGTCCTCCACTCCATGAACCTCCTCATGTGGTTGATCCACATCTTGAGACTCATCTTTGGGAACCAACAGTTCCTCCTCTACATGCAAGTCCAACTCCCTCTCAAGGGACAACCGCATGGATTTCCCCTCATCAAATTTTATATCCGGTCGCATAACAATCATATTACTGTTAGGCAAATAAACACGATAATTATGGGGTGTTTCTGTGTACCCCACAAATATCCCAATTTTAGCAGTCGGTTCCAGCTTCTGCCTGGCATCCTTGGTCACATGAACATAAACAGATAAGCCAAAAATCTTAAAGTGTGAAACATCAGGTTTCTTACCAGTGAAAGCTTTTTCAGCTGTACTCATGGAAAGTACTCTATGAGGACAACGGTTTTGCACATAAACTATAGTATTGCATGATTCTGCCCACAAATGCATTGGTAGGCCCTAATCATTCAACATCGCTTGTGCTACACCCACAATCATTTTGTTCTTCCTCTCCGCGACCCCATTTTACTGTGGGTTATGAGGCACTATGAGTTCTCTTCGAATTCCTTCTTTGCTGCAGAAGTCTTTGAATTCGTTAGAGATGTATTCTCCACCATTATCGCTCCTTAGATCCTTCACTTGCTTCCCTGACTCTTTCTCCACCAATGCTTTACCCTCACAAAAATTTGAGAATGTTTGATCCTTCTTCTGCATGAAGAAGATCCAACATTTACGAGAAAATTCATCAACAAAAATAACATAATACTTATGTTTTGATATTGAAGCAACCGAGAATGGTTCACACATGTCTGTGTGAACTCTCTCCAGGATCACCGAAGCATGGCTCTCGTTTTCATGAAAGGTGGAATTTACATACTTCCCCATGGTGCAACCCTTGCACTGATCTATGTGAGCAAGTGTTCCCATTGGAAGTCCAGTAGATATTTGCTGCATGATTTTCAAGGCTCCATGATGAAGATGGACCAATCACCTGTGCCATAATTCGCCCTCATCTCGGCTCACTTCTTCCTTTCCCATCATGGCAACACAACCATCTACCTCCAGCTTGTAGAGATTCTTAACTCGAATCCCTATCTTCTTGACTTGACCCGTTGTTTTATGTCGTAGGAAAGATTTTCAATCGTTGAAAACAACGTCATAGCCTCTGTCCTCTAACATTGCGACTGAGACTAAGTTTTTCTTTAGACCTGGAACATGCATAACATCTTTCAATTGAAATGGTTTACCTGACTCCCTCTGAAAGGTAATGGTACCAATGCTAGTCACACTGTATCGTCCATCGTCACCCATCTCTATATGCATTTTTGAGATCTTTCTCCTCCAAGTCACATAAAAGCTCCTTATCTCCCGTCATGTGGAAGGAAGCGCCACTATCCAAATATCACACCGATCCCAATGCACTTGACGCCATGCATGCGATCAAGGAGAAGTCAAGTTCAAATTGCGAGGCAAGGGCCTCACCAACTGCAGCTCCAACAACCTTCTGGTT
Organism: Picea engelmannii; assembly: GCA_009831015.1. Taxonomy (NCBI): domain Eukaryota; kingdom Viridiplantae; phylum Streptophyta; class Pinopsida; order Pinales; family Pinaceae; genus Picea; species Picea engelmannii. The sequence continues at coordinate 1,123,273 of ML791507.1, read as the reverse complement.
CTTCTTCTTCCAAAACAGTTAGTAGCGAGATGCTCATGTTCGTGACAGTGAAAACACTTCACTTTGGACAAATCCAGCTTCTTGACTTTAGACTCGGATTTTGAATGGAATTTCTTCCCCTTCCCTTTCCTTGCCTTGGTAGACAAAGAACAATCCTCTTCATCATCATGCTTTGATGAAGATCCATCTCTGGTGTTCTGCCTAAACTCCTCGTGCACCAAATCCGACCATAATCGTTCCCAATCTGGCAATATTTCCCTTCCATTGACAGAGTCTTGATAATTGTTACAACTCTTGGGAAGTCCTAGGAGATCCAAGCTCACCAAATCATCATCAACGACTATTATTCCCACACTCCCCAGCTCATCCCGACATTGGAAAAACTTTGTGAGATATTTTGGAATGGAGTCACCCTTCTCCATCTTGATCTTCCTAAGTTTATCTTTGAGCACCAATTTCCTATGGTCATTGCTATTTTGGAATAGATCCGTCAAAGCCTTCCACATTGCATATGGTGTGGATTTCCCATGGAGGTTTGAGACAATGTGGTCTCGTACTCCCTCCAACAAGATTCTCCTCGCCTTTGCCACTTTCTTTTGCCATGCATCAAGATTTGCAGCGTCTACAACATTTGGCTTAGGAACATCTTTGTCAATGAATTCCTTTAATCCATTGTCTTCGAGTACTGCCTCCATCCTGTCCTTCCAAGAAATGTAGTTCGAGCTGCCCTCAAGTGCATACTCTAACCTCAAGCCATTAAAATCCATTTTGATCTTGAATCAACTGTAGCACCAAGAAAGTCTTTCTACAAATTCAAAATCTATTCAGTCACAAACTCAACTTCTGCTTTACTTCTACAATTTCCTGCGCTCTGATACCATGTAGAAATTTCAATACAAATTATGTATTGCCTGGATTCTCTTGATCTAACAATTATATGACACTGTTAAATACATAATCTCTTCTACAAAAATTCTTGCAGAATTTAAAACATGATCGCCAATTGCAATATCAAGAAGAAAGATCAATCACACATAACACATATGTTTTTACCGAGAAAACATAAAGCTAAAAACCCCACTATCATATATTATGTATATATCATGGATCATGAAACAATCTCATACAAAAATCTAATCCAAGAGCTCTCAGTACAATATACAATTGTCTCACACTGTCATACAAAAATTGACAAATTCATGTGCCAATTTACTGCCTCCAGATAACCTGCCTCCTCTGCACAATCCCTGCTGATGGAAAACCTTGCAATGAATGAGTTCCTCTTACCTAGGCTGCACAATCCTCATAGGAACATCTAATGTGTGTGTGGTTTCATGAGTGCACCCACTAAAGTCACAACTGATAGTCAAACTGTCCCTTTCACATGTTATCACAATTGGGTCTCCACTGGATTTGACATGCATGTAGTTAACAGTGGTAAATCTACAGTTGCATGTGAGATCATTGATTGTGAATTAATTAATAATTAATTCACTGATCTCTCACTAGTTTATGTTCAGTTACAACTAGTCCAACTGAGCTTAACTCACTTAACTGAGTTAAACTACTTTACAACTCACATAACTACACATCCAACTCTGTTAAAACTTCGAATCACTCAATTAAAACTAATTCGACTTGCATGCCCCACCAACCAACCTTTGAACTCGAATTTCCTATAGCTAACTGATTTTCCACTTCAGTTAACTATTTCCAAGTGCTCATTGAGAATAGATTAATATTTATTGGCCAACTATTATTAAGGGATAATAATAGTCGACATACATCTATAAATAGAATTCGCTCACCATCTATAAATAAACATCATCTATAAATAGAATTTGCTCATCATCTAAAAATAGACTTCCACCTAAAAATAGCCTGAGGCTCCATCCTAGTGTACGTGCATAATTTTCACGAGGATCTTCTTGTTTAATCTCAACATAAGGCCCATACCAAAGTGGGCAAAACTTCCGATGGGGCCCTGCAAGACGCTCCTTCTGCAAATGTAACTAGACCTTGTCTCCAACCTGAAACTGGTGCGGTACACTGTGTTGATGATGGTGCTGCTTGTACTTGGCATTGACTTTATACAAAATCTCATAGACCTATTGGTGGATGTGTTGAATCCGCTCAATGAATCTGGTGTATTTGTCGGTCTCAGACTGAACATGGGAGGAGTCTATCTGTGTGGTTGCCAAAGGTAGTGCAACATAAATGGGACCCAAGGGTTGGAATACTAGTCCTACCTGAAATGGGAAATGGTCGGTGGAGCTATGGAGAGCCATGCTGTAACTATGTTAAACATAGGGGAGAATCTCATCCCATGTACATGAATGCTTAAAGTCGTACATGCGCAGGATGTGCACAATCATCTGATTGACGACCTCTGTTTGGTCTTCTGTTTGGGGGTGGAAAGCAGTGGATTTAGTGAGCTTGGTGTCTAACAGTGACCAGAGACTCGACCAAAATGTGTTGAGGAACCTGTTGTCCCGGTCGGAGAAGATGGTATGTGGTATCCAAAAATGGACCTACACTCATTTGAAGAATATCTTGATAGTATATGTCGTTGTGATGTTCTTCTTATCGGCTGTGAGGATGACCATCTTCGAAAACTAATCCATAATCATTACCTTGCTTGGTGGACAGAAGGACAGACATGTAATCCATCGAGATGGATTCCCAAGGATTCTCAGGGGTAGGAAGAAGGGTGTATAATCCTTTATTCTTGATGGTTGGCTTGGCAATGACACATGTAGTGCAAGATCCAATATACTTTCTCATGTCCTGTCGAAGTTTTGGCCAATAAAAATGTTTCTGGAGAATGACCACCATTTTCTCCACGCAAAAATGTCATGCCATGCGACTGTAGTGGGCTTCCCAAATGATCTTTGTACGCTTGCTTGCAGGAACACATAGATGGCCCAAATGGTATAACAACATGTCCTGAATGTGAAAATTGGTGACAATTTCACATGTGCCTAAGAGCTGATAGGTGGTGGCGAAGTCTAAATTCTGTTGATAAAGTTGGGGCCACTCAGATGCCTCATGTCCATAGGAATGGAGCACAATGATGAGTGCAGCCACGAAGGTCGACTATGGCAGCCACTGACATGATTTGTGCTTCTTGTCTTATACTTGATGTTGAGATGGAACTACTGTAGGTAGGTGGACCACTTATGATGGAGGTCATTCTGTAACTTCCCCTATGTCTGTATGAACTGCAGAGGTTTGTGATCAGTTTGTATGATCGTCTCCTTTCCCAGAATGTAAGGTTTCCATTGACGATAGGCTTGTACAATGGAATACATTTCCTTGTCATAGGTGGGGTATTTACGGATAGTATCTAAGAGTGTCTCACTACGGTATGCCACTAAATGACCATGTTGAGTGAGAACTGCACCTACAACATAGTCAGATGCATCAGTCTCAATCTCGAACAGTTGTTGTAGATCGGGCAAGGAGAGTACTGGAGCTGAGCACAAGTTGTGCTTCAGATCATCAAATTCTCATTGTTGTTCCTTCCCCCACACAAAATTTTCCCTTCCACCGCCCTTGGTCACGTGGCTGAGGGCCCATGCAATATGGGAGAATCCAAACACTAACTATCTCTAGAAGTTGAACAGTCCCAAGAAGCTTTGAAGGTCGGGGATGGATAGTCACAGATGAATTGGATATTAGCGGGATCAACATGTACCCCATGCTCATAAAAAATGTAGCCCAAGTATTTGACCATGTTCATGACAAAGGAACATTTTTCCAAGTTGGCATATAGCTTGTGTTGTCGCATAGTGCTCAAAAACTGTTGAATATGTTGCATGTGATGCTCCCAAGTTCTGCTGAAGATGAGGATGTCATCCAAATATACCACCACAAAAGAGTTGGTGAAGGGTCTTAATACATCATCCATCAACCTCATGAAAGTGGCTAGTGCATTTTTTAGGCCAAAGGGCATGACCAACCATTCGAAGAGACCTTCCTTAGATTTGAAAGTTGTCTTCTAGACATCAGTTGGTTCGATAGGAACATGGTGGTAGCTAGAATTTAGGTCAATCTTGTTGAAGATCTTTCCCCCTTGAGTTCGTCAAGAAGGTCATCAATCCTCAGAATTGGCTACTAGTTTATGAATTTGATTTTGTTTAGCACTCTGTAATCAATGCATAGTCACCAGGTCTCGTCCTTCTTCTACACCGGTACAATTGAGCTTCGGCAAGGGGAGGAGTTGGGTCTTATCTTCCCTTTTTGAAGAAGCTCTTGGATATGATGCTTGATTTCTTCATTTTCCATTAGCGAGCAACGATAGACTGGTCCATTTGGCAGAGGTGCATCGGGGGTTAGATCAATTGGATTCTTGACTTGACAGTGCATCAGTACCCTGGTGGGTGAGGAGAATATGTCTCTGTACTCTTCCACGATCCCGTCCACTTGCTTCTATTGCAATGAGAGGCTTTGTGTAGAGGCCACAGATTTGACAGTGACCTTTTGCTTACTCTGAGCACATATCACAAAGAAGACAAACTTCCCGGTATGTGAAATGACCTTACTGCATTGCTTAACAGATATTAAAGAAATAGCGGTAGTCAGCGCTACCTATGGTATCCTGTACAATTATCTACCCAAAGTAAAAATAACATTGGAGGGTCTAGACTCATACAAAACATGACACTTCCATAAATATGGTTGTCCTAAAATAACATCACAAACTTCAAGAGAGTAATATCACACAATACCTCATCTTTGAAAGGCTTGATGTCATAGGGCAGATGACATTGTTGGATGACACGAAGATCTCTTCCTTGGTGAAGCCAGTCGATGGTGTGGGGTTGCAGGTGCGGTGTCGTTGCCAAGTCCAGCCTTTTGACGACCTCTGCTGAGATCAGGTTCTTCTGACAGCCGCTATCGATAATGAAAGGAAGCAGAGCCTCCTTTACCTACATATGTAAGTGAAAGAGGCGTTACCCTTCCTCTGGTTCTTCTGGTTTGCTTGGCTGAAATTTGCTGGTAGCGATAGTGGGACTCGGTTCAGCATCAATAATCTGCTTCCCTCCTTCTGTATTTGATTCAGAATCAGAATCAACCTCTGACTCGAAAGCCTTCAACTCGGCCTTGAGTGACTGCTTCAAGTGACATTATTTAGTGTTGTCCCAAGAGATTTTATGGTATTCACACCATTTTCCCATGTCCTTCTTCATCTTCACATTGCCCTTCTTGTGGTTCAGCTTGGACTGGTTGTCCTGAGAGTGGCCATCTTTGCTTTGTCCCTTACTTTGTGGGTTGGGGTTGACTTTTCCCTACTTCATCTTTGAGGAGTTTGCAGATCCAAACTCTCACCTCTTCTGCTTAATTTTTTTCTCGATCTTGACAACATATCTATAAGACGTACCCAATGAGGTGATGTCCAAAAACTCCATTTCTATTTGAATGTATCTATGCAAACAACTGTGGTATTTGAGCACCAGATGTCACTCAAAGTCTTTGATACCCAACTTGGTGCACATGGTATGGAAAATGTTGGTGAAATCTGGTACTGTCTGGTCCCTTTATTGACGCAGGGTGGTCCATCTAGTGTACTAGTCCTCATAGCTTCCAATAGGGTAGTATTGTTCTTTAATGACATACCGGAAGGAATCCCATGTAGGGGTAACCACAAATATTGTATATTCCTCTATGGCCCTTTGCTTGGATTAAGTATCCCACCAATCCTTAACATGGGGGACAACCTTGAGGTGTGAAAAAGTAATCTTTTCCCTATAGGAAAAATTGTGGACCAAAAAATACCCTTCGATCAGATTCAACCATTTATATAGAGCATCCACATCTATCAGTTCTTCAATTAATGGAATATCAAAATTTACCTGTACCTTGAAGTGGGGGTTGCATGGCCACTTGATGAAGATGCTTCTCCTGTGGGAAACTGTCGAAGGATCTGTGCAAAGTTGTCCATAATTTCGTTCCTTTATCGCGCAAGGGCTTCCTTGAGCAACATTTTAAAAGGATCTCCTGTTCCATCATCTTTCTTTTCATCTCCCATGGCTTGTTTTCGGGCTTGGCGTGACCGATCTTGCAATGACTCGATTGGTTCAAGTTCCAAGTTCTTGTACCCAGATCTTGTTGGGGACATGCTTGAAGAAAAATAAATGAAGAGAAGACCGCTCTGATACCACTCATCTGTATTTATGAGAGGAACGAACTGATTAATAGATTGAATACAATAAACATAGAGATACGAAGAACAACACAAATATCCAGTGAACAATATCTTCTATTGAATAAATTAAATAGGATGAAACTATAAAACTGCAGAACTTAAAGACTTGCTCAAATGGCGGTAGTTATCTATGAGAAGAGATGTGGCTACTACGTGCATCCCTCTCAGTGGAATGATTACAATGAGGCTCGAAAGGCCTTTTTAACATTACTCATGAATGCCAAAACCCTAGACCTCAAAAAACCTAACCCTAGGAGTTGAAACTCCAAAAGTTATGTGGGACCCTATGGGTAAGTTGGTACCTCAACTTCTCGGGGTTGTAACTTTTGCATACGACCTATGTTTTAGGTGCATGATATCTTGTTGGAATGGTCTTTTCGAGAACTACACATTACACTATCAAACTCTGACTCTTTCTACAGTTTGACTGTGGCGAGCCAAAAAAACACTGTTTAGGGCCCCAAAATGGCCCGGGAACTACATCAAGATGTGCTGACATGAAAACATACAAATTAAGCCAGTTGGATTAAGTGGGAGGCCAAAATTATCCACCTGGAATATGTGTAGGGATTCAGACAACCCTAGAAGTGTAGAACCCACAATAACAAAGAAGTACAGAAGAACGTGTTGAACTAAAAACTGTCAAGATGAGCCATTTGGAATAGGTGGGTGGCCACCAATATCCACCTGGGTCAATTATGTGTCTGGCCTCCCCATGGAACTTTCTCTAGGAATGAATGTGGAAATTTAGATTCAACCTCTTCTCCAGCACAACAACCCCCTTAGTGGGACTTGAACTTCCCTTCTCCAGGTTCTGGTCATGGGTTTTTAATTCAGAATAGTCCTATGTTTCTAGTTTATGAACTTTTTTGTATTTGTATCGTAGGGTGATCCATGACCCTAGAGGAAACAAAGAATCAACCTACTAATGGAGAATTGAGATAGCCTTAAATGAGCAAGCCAAAGCCTATCCACTCCTACAAGGGTTATCATTAGCGAACAAACAAGGCATTCATTGTCTCATGGTTATTAGGGACTCCAAAATTAAAAATTAGACATGCACATTATCAGACCCTCCCCGAATATACACAACTCAAATCCATCTTTCTAAGAATTCAACAAGAAATTAAGGTCTTCAATAATATTGATTTGTCAATTTTCACTTACACCTCTATGTGACTAATTTTAAAATCATAAAATTGATTTCTAGTAAGTTGACACTCAAACCCTAGATGTTATCACTGAACAATTTTACACTGAAAATTATATGCATCAGAAACACAAAATATCAAAGATAAATCATCAACACAACTAAGATACAAATTTATTTTCTGTAAAATTTATCGAATTCATAAAATATGAGGGTAAAACCACCCCTCCTCGTCAACACAGTTTGGCCACAAACGGGGACAACCTTGTCCACCAAAATTACCAAAAATTATGAGGACAACCTTGTCCCTCACAATAGAAAAAAATCAACAAAATTACCTGGAAATCACATCTGCCTAAAAAATCTATTACTACCACCTGTACCTGTGCTAAAATCATCCTTATGGCTATTGATGTCAGCAGTACAGACTGTTGTACCTGCGTTTTAGTATGCATGTGCGACCCTGTTGTCACCTCCACATGTGCAAGTTGTCTTTTTTGTTCATCCACATGTGCAACCTACTCAGACGTGGTTGTATGGACTATAAAGACTGTATGTACGGCTTGATGCTCACATGTGTGAGCTTTCTCTCTTACACGTGCAGTTGTTGCCCCTTATTCGGCTAGCTACTACTCCTCATCCTTCACATGTGTCACCTTACACATCTACCTCCTTGCTGAGAAAGAGGCCTTAATTGGATGAAAAAATGAAACAAAAAATCACCTCAAACCTTAGGCCAGATTTACCTCACAATTGCAAAATTTCCCTTGTTGAAATTTCCAAGACCCTAGCATAAGTGCACCTCACTTAT
>ML791507.1:1083843-1096031 GCA_009831015.1 Picea engelmannii | reverse complement strand
CTGGGCATGTCTATTCCGTAATAGTTAAATGATTTTTATGCTACTTCTAAAGGGGGCCTTGTCCATACAAATGCAGGATGGGTAAGTTCAGAAAGAATGTTGAAGCATGCATTGTTTTGATTTTCAAGGTAGGATTTAATAACTTGATATGAGGTCTTTGACCTACTTTAATTTGTCATATTTTGGTTGCAGTTTAATGACTTCCAAAACACCATATTCTCCTCACCACTGACAGTTGCACTAATTATTGCACTATTTATAAATAACACTCTAGAAGTTGAACAAGCGAAGAGAGATAGAGGGATGATGTGGTGGGTAAAATTCAGAACATTCAGAGGGGACAGTCAGAATGCAGAGTTTTCCCATTGAATATCACTAAAGTTCCCCACCTAATATGCATATTGTGATTCATATTCTATTACACTACCTGATGGAAGCCATGATCAACTAGTACAAGAAGGTTGGGTGATGGACCTATTGTTGATCCTAGTGAAGTGAGCCACTATTATGATTTTTATGCTTCATACATGAAGCAAAGGATATCGAGCTATAAACATTAATGAGTGTCAGAGCTTTAGATAGGTTGGGCATTTGATCTTTTGTTGATCCTAGTAAAGTGGGTCAGGATCAACTAGTACAGGAAAGTTGGGAATTGGAGTTATTGTTGATCCTAGTGAAGTGAGTTGGTATTATGATGTTCATATTTCATATAGGAAGCAAGAGAGATCAAGATATCATACATCATTTAGTGCTATAACTTCAACAAGGTTGGGAATTAGAGCACTTTATATCTGGTATATTACAAGTGGTATCAGAGCACTTTCCTTGGCAGAAAGTGTGGGTTAAATTTTTTCCAGGGTAGAGACGTATTCCGGCATCTTTAAGCCACAGATATCTGTCGTTACATGCATAAACCCACAGTTGAGGGATTCATACATGCAGGAAATACAAGTGGTACTTAAGTGCACATCCGTTGGCCACCCTTGTAACCCCTGTTGGTACCCCTTCGAGTGGTAGCACATCAGACAACACTTGTGTATGGATCGACCTAGATTACCTGAAGCCCTCTTTAGATAAACTGATCAGCCGCCTGACTGCTATAGTGTCACCGAGAACAACACTCGAGAAGATACTCTCTAGTACCTGGGTAGTCGGGTAGTACGACTAAGGGTATGGTCTATCCTCCTTAGTTAGTGCCCTGAGATATTGGGCCGAGTACTACTGTTCGACCCTGCACATATATCAGATAGTTATAGAACAGGGCAAACCCTTGCTTGTAGAACCCTTGAATACCTAACCCTTGGGGATAGAAACATAAACAAATTAAAACATACAAGATCTATTACCACGCAACTGTGTTCCGGTTGCTAAGTAAATACACATTTCTTTCTAGTTAAGTATTTGGGCATTTCCTCTTTGCAGTATTCTTCAGATCGGAGTATAACTCCGTAAAAAAAAATAATAATAATCTGGAAATTTTTTCACCATTATTTCAGACCTATTTCATTGGATTCATCTCTTCGCCCTTATCACATTCATCCATATCATTTTTTTGACAATTTTTTTTTTACCACACTTGCCCCTTTTCAGTTCCCCCATCCTCATGGCCCATACTCATAGCCAAGACTTGGAAGCTCGCTTCAACACCTTGCAATCTGGTGTCATTGAGACCTAAATAGAAGTGAAACAACTCAGTGCTAATGTTGCCGCCATCAATACAACCATGAAGTCCTCAATGGGTGAAATCAAACAATACCTCACCACCCAGCTTGAATCAGTCTTTTCAACACTCTACACCAAATTGCATATCCCTACAGATAACCCTTCCACTTCCTCACCCCCACATACTGAAGGTGACCATTCCTCTCATTCCCATACCTTGCAGAACCATCACTTTCAATGTGACCTACGCCTTCCACGAGTGGATGTGACCAAATTTGATGGCTCGGACCCCACTAGTTGGGTGACCCAAATGGAACATTACTTCTCTTTATACAACATTACAGATGACTTGGCCAAACTCCGGTATGGTGTTCTCCATCTAGATCAAGAATGTTGGCAATGGTGGCAATGGAGAAAAAATTCTCGTCGAGGGTATATTGCTTGGACACAATTTGTGGCAGAGATTTATGAACGCTTTGACATTGACACCAACCATTTGGGTCTTTTGACAAAGCTGAAACAATTAGGAACAGTGGAAGACTTTATAGTTGTTTTTGAGCACCCGACTTTTAGAACAGAGGGCATGTCTGATGCCTTTTTCCGAGAGTGTTTTATGAGCGGCCTCAAGGATGAAATTTGGGCCCATGTCCTCATGGCTCGGCCTGAGAGTTGGGTGGAGGCTACCAAAAGAGATAAAGAAGCACAACATGTTGTATCTTCTCAAAACCACAAACCCTCCTTCATCCCTTGCGCTAAACTAGTAAATCCCATTACTCCCTCTGCTCCACTAAAAATCCAAAAATTAACCCAAGATGAAATGGCTGAACGCCAACTCAAAGGCCTTTGTTATAACTGTGATGAAAAATATTTCCCGGGCCACAAGTGTAAAGAACAAAAGCTTTTTATGGCCATCTCCGAGGAGATTTCGGAAGAAGATGAAGAAACCCCCTCTATGTATGAATCACCTGAATCCACTGACATAACCTCTCCCTCAGACCCTCCCAAAGTAGAAACAGTCATTTCCCTCAATGCTCTTAGTGGCTTCTTCTCTCCCCAAACCCTCAAGCTAATCGGTTACATCAAGCATCAGAAGGTCATCATTCTGGTTGATAGTGGCAACACCCATAATTTTATTCATCCCCGCATTGCCCAAGAAACTCATTGCTACATCCATGTTGTCAATAATTTCCAAATCATGATTGCCAATGGAGGTTCCATGAAATGTGGAGGGCGTTGTGAAAATGTGCATCTCCAAATTGGTGACTACCACCTAAAATCCTATATGTTTACTATCGACATAGCAGGTTGTGACATTGTGCTGAGTGCAGACTGGCTAAGGACTTTGGGTCCCATTCTCATGGATTTTAAAGACTCAACCTTGCAATTCGACCAGGAGGGCCACCAATATAAGTTCCAAGGCATCACCGCCGGTTCACCTGAGATCATTAGTTCCCATCGCATGGAAAAACTGCTCAAAAAGGGTCATTCTGGTGTTATCGCCCAACTCCATGCCATATAAGCAACAAAGACACCCTCGGTACCGCAAGATCTCCAAGCCATCCTTTATAAACATCAATTGGTCTTTTCCACTCCCCAAGGCCTCCCTCCTTCTCATGGTGTTCATGATCATTCCATTCCCCTTGTACCAGGAAGCCTTCCTCCTAATATCCGTCTGTATCGTCACCCATTTTCCCAAAAAAATGAAATTGAGAAAATGGTCCAAGAACTCCTTAATGTAGACATTATCTGCCCTAGTACGAGCCCCTATTCATCTCCTATGGTCATGGTCCTGAAGAAAGAAGGTTCTTGGTGAATGTGTCCTGACTTCCGTGCCCTCAATAAACTTACCATCAAAGACAAATTCCCCATTCCTGTCATTGATGACCTCCTGGATGAATCGAGTGGCGCCCAATTCTTCACTAAACTAGATCTTCGTTCGGGCTACCACTAGATACGTATGAAAGAGGCAAATATTCCCAAGACTGCCTTTAGAACTCATGAGGGCCACTATGAGTTTTTGGTCATGCCCTTTGGCTTGTGTAATGCCCCCTCCACCTTCCAAAGCCTCATGAATCATGTCTTCCATCCTTTTCTCCGCCATTTTGTCTTAGTTTTCTTTGATGATATCCTCATCTATAGAAAAACCTGGGCATACCATCTTGCTCATGTGGATCGAGTTCTCCATCTACTCTCTCAGCACCAACTTTTCCTGAAACAGTCTAAATGTGCTTGTGGCGCCTCAGAAGTAGAATACTTGGGTCATCTGGTTGGCAAAGAAGGCATCTGGGTGGATCCTAAAAAGATTGAAGCTATGCAAGATTGGCCTCACCCAAAGACTCTTAAGAGCTTGCGTGGATTTCTAGGCTTAATAGGGTATTATCGCAAGTTTGTTAAGAATTACGGGAAGATTGCAGCACCACTCACTGCTCTCCTAAAAAAGAACTCTTTCACTTGGACTCCAGTCGCTGCTCAAGATTTTCAAACCTTGAAAATGGCCATGTGCACCACTCAAATCCTCGCCCTTCCCGATTTCACAAAGACCTTTGTGTTGGAATGTGATGCCTCAGGGAAAGGAATTGGTGTTGTCCTTATGCAAGAGGGTCAACCTTTGGCCTTTACTAGTAAGAAACTATCTGAAAGAAATCTGGGCAAATCCATCTATGAAAAGGAAATGTTGGCTATTATGCATGTCGTGGATCTGTGGTGTCCTTATCTATTGGGGCAATGGTTCCAAATTAAGACAGACCATCAAATCCTCAAGTATTTTCTGGAACACCGCATTCCCTCCCCAGAACAACAAAAATGGGTGACTAAACTCTTTGGGTATGATTATGAGATCATATATAAGAAAGGCAAAGACAATGTGGTTGCGGATGCACTTTACCGAAAATATGAAGATGAAGGATCCCTTTTTTCTCTTTCATTCATTGTACTAGATTGGCTCCAAGCCATTTGCCAGGAATGGCTACAAGATCCCAAAAGTTCACAGTTGATCCAGCAATTGCAGTCCAATGCTCCAGCTTCCCCAGGGCACTCTTGGCTCCATGAGGAACTTTGATACAAAGGCCATTTGTATTTAAGTAAACAATCAAAGCTTAAATCCACGGTACTTTCTGAGCTTCATGCTACACCCACAACAGGGCACTCCGGGTTCACCAAAACCTATGACAGGGTCAAACATTCCTTTTTCTGGGATGGTATGAAACATGACATTCATAATTTTGTAGTTGAATGTGACGTGTGTCAACGCAACAAGGGAGAAACAGTCAAATCGTCGGGCACACTACAACCGCTCCCGATTCCACCTGTTATTTGGAAGGATATCTCTATGGATTTTATTACCGACTTACCCAAATCGGGAAATAAATCCGTCATCATGGTGGTTGTTGATCGCCTTTCCAAGTATGCTCATTTCTGCGCCCTTCAACACCAATTTACAACATCCACGGTGGCTCAAATCTTCATGGATCAGGTCTTCAAGCTTCATGGCATGCTGCACTCTATTGTTTCTGATCACGACCCAACTTTCACAAGCAATTTTTGGCAAGAACTGTTCAAGATACAAGGCACATAATTGCATCTCAGCACAACTTATCATCCCCAGACTGATGGCCAAACGGAAGTTGTCAACAAATGTTTGGAAACATATTTGAGGTGTTTTGCCTCAGAAAAGCAAAATCAATGGGCTCAATGGTTAACCCTAGCTGAATGGTGGTACAACACTTCATACCAAACAACTACACGCATGACTCCTTTTGAAGCGGTAGATGGACAGAAGCCACCTTCAGTTCTCTCATACTTACCAGGTGCCTTGAAGGTCCAGGCGATTGACCTAACACTTACAACTTGAGAGGCTATTCTCCGTACCCTCAAAGAGAATTTGGTCATGGCACAAAATCACATGAAGTAACAAGCAGATCAAGATCGCTCTGAACGTCAATTTGTAGAAGGGGATCAGGTGTTTCTTCGACTGCAACCTTACAAGCAAACTTCCCTCAAGGTCGAGCATTTTCAGAAGCTAGTGCCCAAATTTTATGGTCCTTACACCATGCTCAAGCATGTGGGACAAGTCACCTATTAGTTATCTTTGCCCAACCATTCGAAGCTACATCCCGTTTTTCATGTTTCATGCTTAAAGAAGGTGATTGGAGCTAAGTGCCAAATTCAAACGAACCTTCCAGAGTTAGCTGAAGAAGGATCCATTTGGCTACAACCAGAAGCAGTTTTGGACCAGCGTAAGCGTTGCCTACGTCAGAGAACCATCAAGGAAGTGCTAGTCCAGTGGAAAGATACAACTCTAGCAGACACCACTTGGGAACCAACTACCATTCTGCAAGAATTTCCTCATCTCAAGCCTTGAGGACAAGGCTGCTTTAAGGGGGCGGACATGTTAGGGTCCTAACCCGCACATAGGTAGAACAATATATTCAGATGTAATAAAGGTCAATATTAATAAGGCCTTTCAATAAAATAGAATAAGGCGGATGTAAGAAGACCTAATAGAAGCTTCCGCTTTTAGAAGGATCTTCCTCTAGATGCTTCTTTTTAGTATAAATAGGAGTCGAGGGTATGAGAACCCTAGATTGGATATTTTTGTAATAGAGCTCTGCTCAACTGGAGGTTGCCCCCTCGAAGAGGCTTGTGAACATTGCTTTCAGATTCAAAGTGTTATTTCTGTTGTTATTCTTATATCATTTCAGTGTTATTGTGGTGAATGTTCTGGTTATATTGTTGTTATTCTGCCATTACTAGCATTTATTTCCGTTCTGCATACATTTTATATCTGGTATATTACAAGCGCACAGTAGAAGAAAATAGATCTCAGGTGTCAGATCTGAGCCCAAAGACTGACCGTCGTTGGATCCATAAGAAGGAGGACAGTCGTTACGTGCAAGATGAAGCGGGCCTACAAAATCCCGAAAGCAGGAGGACCATCCATCTTCAAGAAGGACACGTGGCAAGTGACTAGAATTTCGCTGACCTGCACATTAGAGGAGTCAACGGAACATGGTGTGGGAACTTGCGATATGCAAAATCTCAGGAATTGATCTGGACCTTTGGATCGAGGAATGTTGTGGAACGTTGGATGCAGAGGGCACATGGTGAGCGATTGACATTTCACTGACTGGAAAGTCAAAGAAAGGAGGTGCTCTATTCTATGAAATCGCGAAATTCGTAACCATGACTTAATCTGAGTCATTGATCAAAGGGAGATCGTGGACCGTTGATCAGGCATCACGAAGGCCTGTGAAGTTGTGAAATCACGATAAGATCTTGATCATTGATCCAAGAGGGACATGTGGTGAGGGATTAACTTTTCGCTGTCTGGAAATTCAAAGGAAGGAAATGCTTTAACCTTGCAACTCATGATATGCGAAATCGCGATAAGGTCTGGCCCATGGTCATAGACAAGGTCACATCGTCGAAGGCTTAAGGGAAGGAGCTAATTTCTAAGCTACATTTTGGGAACTACAACTTGGAGTGTCAAGACCCTTCATCGCAAGAACCCTGAAACACAAGATCGCAATGAGATTTGGACCATCGGATCATTGGAGATATCGATCGTTGATCAGGCTCGATGAATTTCATAAGTTCCCGAAATGTGAAACACCTTTTAGTGTAGGCTGTGGTCACCCCCAATGGTCATGTGAGAGGGAGGAGCTAGTGGAGCTAAGCTCCATTTCAGGGATCGCAACTTGGAGCGTCGAGACCCTTCGACACAGGATTGCTGAAATGCAGAATACGAAATGCATCTTGATTAGGCCCATGGTCATAGCCAGTGGGCATATGGGAAAAACGCAAGACCCTGCGGATTTAATCCAACGGTGCCGGTTATTTGAGCATATGATCGAAGGGCTACTGTTGATCTTTACGATTAACTATTCAGTTACGATTCAATTAGTAGAACTGAATCATGGTTCTTGGATGGTTGGCGATTGAGTGGCTGGATCGTTGTTAGCCTAGGTATTCGAGGTGTAACTGAAGTTGTGTGAAGTGCATAAAAGAAAGATGGAGTGACTGTGAAGTGTTGGTTGTTCTGAATGAAAAATGAGTTGAACTGTAAGAAAGGGAAAATTACAGTATGCGCAGTGTGAGATAAAACTTAGAGATGAGTAACAGATGCTGAATAAGACAAAAGCAAGAGTAGAATTGCAGAACAACTTGAAGCAGAGCAGAATTGCAGAACAGATAGAAACATAGAAGAATTGCAGGACAAAAGAGAAGTGGTAAGAATTGAAACACCTGCGTTGTTGGTTATTCAATCATTTTACTTATAATCAGGGAGGTAGGGTGGTGCTAGGGAGGACTGTGGTCCTCCGATATTCGATTTGGTGCTTGAATATTGGGAGTTGTAGCTTCCATCTAGTTGTGGCTATAAAACAGGGTGGCAGGGTGGTGCTTGGGAAAACACAGAGTTTTCTGTATGAAAGTTGGTGCTTGTATAAGTGGAAGTAGGTGCTTCCATTCAGTCGGTGCTGGAACACTCAGGGAGTTGGTGCTTCCTTCTAGTCGGTTCTAGAGAAACCAGAGAGTTGGTGCTTGTATAAGTGGAAGTAGGTGCTTCCATTCAGTCGGTGCTGGAACACTCAGGGAGTTGGTGCTTCCTTCTAGTCGGTGCTAGAGAAACCAGAGAGTTGGTGATCTCAACAAGTTGGAGCTTGTAAAACAAAGGTAGTAGCCTGACTTTGAGTTGGTGCTCAAACATAGATGATGTACAGAACTTAAAATACTGCCTATCATTCCGAAGAAGAAGAGGTTTTCTCCCTTTATGGGTTTCCTCGTAAAAATCTGTCTCTGCGTATATCTTATGTGTGATTGATGCTTATTATTTATGTTGTTCATATGATGTATAATATTGATGGTCACTCGATGAAAGATTGAAAATGGTTTAATAGACTTAATATTGTTTAAGCACAGTAACAACTAATTCACCCCCCCTCTCAGTTGTCTTTGTAATTTCAACAAAATATCCCTGGAAAAAATCTTCATTTCGTAGAATCTTTAGCCTACGACATTTTAAAGTACTTGGTTTCTCTAGTACTAGAGTAATATGGGTACTCTACCCATTCCTCATCCAATATCTTTCTTCTGCAATTGTTTTCCTTTGGCCTTGAAGCATCTCTTCCACCTCCTTCGCTACATTTTTCTCAGCCTCTAAGCAAATTTTATGGTATAGAGTTCCCTCCATCCAAACCTCCTGAGTTGAACACGTATTATTCATTGGCCATTAGGGAGGGTAAGCCTTTTTTTTCTTGTCCTCTTGTTGACTCCCCCTCTCCTTCTTTGTCGATCCTCTAGCCATATTGGACAAGAATCAACTATCTTATATTACTACGGGAGGAGGCCAACGTTGCCAATTTTTCGAGAACCTTACATAATTCCTCTTGTCATTGTGCCTTGCCTAAGTAACGACCACCCTCTGCCTTTTCCTAGAAAACAACCATGTGCTCTCTCCTATGCGTTTTAGACACCCCAACTCCCTGAGTGACGCCCAAGACTCAAGATCCTACTTACCTCACAACTACGTCGCCACTAATCTCCCATTAAAACAGAACCATGCACTTTGCCCTTGATTTTCTACAATGGGAGGTTTGTTGCTAGAACACCCCTCTCCAGTTATCTAGGATGTGACTACCACCCATTGAATCTACATTGGGACACCTTTCCACTCCTCTACATTATTTCTCCGGGTACTCTCCATTCTTTCTTCCCGAGACTTCTCCTTCTACAACACTGATGCCCTCATACCCCCACCAGGTAGATCGACTTCTCCTTCTACAACATTGATGGCCTTGTACCCCCACCAGGTAGACCAACTTCTCCTTCTACAATACTAATGGCCTCGTACCCCCACCAGGTAGACCAAGAAACATTGATACAACCTTGTGCGTTAGTGGCTATCATCAATAAAGAACATGGAACAAACCATTACGAACCCCTCTAGCTTCTTTCCTCACCTCCCACACTTCTTCATATGAGGTAACGATTCACTATTTGTCATGTCCTTAGCTGTCATCTTGTAAATTATTAGAGCTTCAATGTGGGTGTACCTAGTACGGATGAATATCACCTCATACAATAATTGTTTTTAATCTTTTTAAACATACACTTATCATTTGATTTTCTCTTTCCTTTAAAACATTTGTCACCCACTTCTTATACTTTTTCTTTCCTCTAAACAATTTGGGTTTATATTAGTTGGCACTTCTCAAGTGACCATGAAGAGCCGGAGTTGTCGAGATGGTGAAATACGCGGAAATGGTGCATGAGGGTGGAAGGATCGCCGCCAGGTTTAATTCTCACTACCAAAAATGGGATCACCGTCAGGTTTAATTCTCCTCTACAAAGAAAAGTCTTTTCAGGAGAGCCGAACTGAGGTGGTTCAATAACCAAAATGATAGTGAAATCAATGCAAAAATCAAAGAAAATGGAGGGCAGGGTACAACTAGAATGTGCTTTTTTTTAATACATGTATCAATTGTCTTGGTGCACACAAGGGCTAAAGCACACATCAATAAATAAATGAAGTGGAAGCCTCTCTCGTGAGTCGTTATGTGGAAGGGGAGGTATGTAAACTCCACACAAAAACTCGTTCTAGGCCGTAGCCTATCATGGCCGTAGATAGTAATTTCCTTTGCTAACCAATTGGACAAAGGAAAACAACTAGTGTTGTATACGACAACACTCAAATCAAATCAGGTATGGGGACAACATCTAGTTGGCCGGATGTAAGACCGCCTCTGGTAAGAGGAATTGAATGGCGAGATGAATCAGATCATCGACCTACAATTTTGTCCTTCAGCAGAACAGACGACAGGCATCTTTGCTAAGACCTTCACTGAGCAGAACTTCCATTCTCTGCGAAGTTATCTTGGAGTGAAGGATAAAATTGCCTAGCAACTGTAGTTCTTCTTTTTACATACATTGTACCTTGAGGGGGATTTTTTCCCATGAGGTTTTCCCTCTTTCCTCACTTTATTTCAGTGTATATTTTGTATTTGGGTACCTAACACGACCTTGTTGTCGGGACCCATTCTTTATTTTCACCATAGTGATGTTCAGGGGGGGTGTTGAAGTTACTTCACACACTCCTAGGATTTCTTTTTCCTAAGGTTTTTCCTTGTTTATTAGTCATAATTAGTCATTATCCAGTCTCCTATATTTTAGGGGAGAATATTCCACCTGGAGAATATTCTCTTTTAGTTGACACTTTAGTTTGACTAGTTGAGTTGAGTTTATATGTTGCATTGGTTTTGTCACCATGCAACATTGGGATCATCAACAACTAATGCACAATTGCCTTGGGATCATCATCAAACTGTCGCATACCCTTGATTTCTTGAGTTAACTCCCAACTACTCTTTGTTTAGTCAGTTACCCGAAGACTAGTTGACTAGTTAACTCAACTAGGTGACAGTTCACTCCCGTAACTTCCTGAGAGACTAGACTAGGTGGCAGTTCACTCTCGTAACTGTTGGTGTGTGTCCAGATCACTCTAGACCACCACTATGGTGCATTGGTTCTCCTCCAGTGCACACTCATTGAGTTATACAAAGTATATCATGTGTAAATTATTCATTATTCATAAGTATTAATAAGAATTCTTCTATTCTTTCTCTCCTTCTTCTTTCTCCAATTCTCTATGCAAATGTGTGTATTATTGTTTAGCTAGATCTATTATGTGCAGGTGCAACACATTTACACACAGTGCATATGTATTAGAACCCCGGTCGATCGTCACTCGACGAATCCTGTTTTAATGGCCACATATGCAATTCCGGTTGGAGTTTGGTGTGCTCGACAGGTTGGTCTGTATTGGAGGTACACATATCTGCGAGATTCTGAAGAAACACTATGAAGTTACAGAAGAATGCGAGAAAAGGAATTTCATGGCCAACATCATGCGTCTTTTCGATGGCCAAAACACATACTGCTTGAGTCCTCGTAGAAACACAGAGAGGTTAGCCCCGCTCATACAATCTTCTCGGTATGGCCATGGTTATATTGACATCTTCCCTTTCGGCTTGGTTGCAGTGCTACAAAATTTTTCAATTTTAGCAATTTGCATTGTTTTGAGAAGGTTGACTTTTGAAGGGTTTTATACTTTTTTGTTTTTCATTTAATTGGATCCACTTGTTTTTCATTTTTTGTTTTTCGACCTGAACCCTCGGTTCGGTATTCTTAGCGATGTTGATTTAAATATTTCGGGGAAAAGGCTAATCCACATAAAATGTTAATCACATTTCTATGAGTATGCATCAACATGCTATGCATATTACTATCATGATAATATTATTAATAATGCGAAATTTTTTTACGATTTAACCGATCACTAAATTTGTAGTAATGATAGTTAATGAAGATGGTATTAAAAATAGTCTGGTTTTTAATGAAGATAGTATTAGAATTAGACTACTTTTAAGTACACCTTGGTTCTCATATGCATCTGAGTATATATTTATTTGTCCAATATTTTTGTAGTATCTTTATTAATCATTTTACATTATTGTATTATTATTTTATTA
>ML791507.1:1037435-1054165 GCA_009831015.1 Picea engelmannii | reverse complement strand
AGGTTCTCATGCGCTCTACAGTTAGCACATGTCCCCGAGTTGGAGCCAGATGTTATCCCCGATATCTAGGGATAACTAGGAGATCATGTCTCGAGGCCCACATGGTCCTAGACATGGAGTACCGAGAGCAGGATTGACTTGAGAATGGCCCTGGAGGGCCCATGTCTCTTCTTCTTTGTTAGATTTGTCCTGTCAACAGTAGCAGTTTCCATCACCACTGGCCTGGGCTTGCATCGGAGAGGAATCTTGCTCCATGAGGTAATTGGTCTGAGGTATCATGGTATGTGTCATATTTGATTGTTATAACCTTCTTATATATGCATTAGGTTCCTTTCATTTCTAATGACTGCTTGGATCTTACACTCATCCACTTGACCATTGTTGGGGTGATTGATTGGGTAGCTTAGCAAGCTGATATTCATGGGTCTTGGTTAGCCACCAAGGGGGGTTTGTAGAGCCATCGTCCGCTCCCACCATCTTATCATATTTACATCTTATACCCCGCTCATCCATCCCATTCCCCTAGTCTGGCCATTAGGATGACCTTTGAGGGTTACATCTTGTCTTGTGGGAAGAAGGGGCTAAAGGCCCAGGGGGTAAAAGCAGCTGGTAAAAGATAAAAGCCATAGGAAATAAGACCTAGAGATGCTTCGCCCAGGGGATCCCCAAGAAGGCAATAAAAAGCCTCTCGATAAGAAACTAAAGGGACCCTAAGAAAAATAATAATAAAAACAAGACCTAACCAAGAGGATGGGAGGTCTCATCATGAGCCGGCCCATTATTTTCATAGGTATTTAGCAGTATGACATTGCCACTATCTGGTCACCAAGCTAGGGCAGTGACCTTTGGTTGCATGGCCAAAGGAAAGGGGGTCTCATCACGAGCCAACCTTATCATTTCTACGAAGATACCAGTGGGTAACGCTGTCGGCTCTGGCCACCAAGCCAAGGCAGTGTCCTCTGGTCAGACCTTGAAGTAAAAAAGAAAGAAAAGCAATAAAAGAAAAATGAAGGAAATAAAGGGCTTGGAAAAAATGCATCCATGATGGGTACAACTCGCCTCCTACAAAGGCACCCACATACAACACCTGCCCTTGGTCTTACTATGACTGGACATCCCTAAAAACCATATCACCGCATAAAACATGGCTTGAATGATCTTTTGAGGAAACTTTCCATCTCTTGTGGGTATTAGCCCAATAGGTTGTTATGTTGGTTTCCTTAGCTTTGTATAGTAGATCCGTGTAATATCTTTGAGCTCTTAGATGATATGTTAGGGATTTCATGCATATATTTGATAACTTTAATAATGAAATATGATTTACATTGCTATGATCTCTAGGAATGATGAACCCATGGAGGGCATATTCTTTGATGTGCAGGACCATACCTGGTGGACAGGTACCAGAGGACCGGTACACATGGGGAGATGATTAGCTTGGACCTCCATGGGGCTGAAGAGCCCATCAGATGGTTGCTGGGATGGCAGAGGCAGGACAAAATCATGATGATCCCTTGCATGAAGAAGACAGAAGGACGCCCTCACCAGGACACTGTGGTAGAGATTTGACCTATGGGGATCGGCCCCTGCAGATGGGATGATGGCCTTGATAGATAGGACGCCACCCAGGACAGGCTGGAAGTTTTCTGGAGAAAATGGCAGTGTGCTGGGCTTGTTTGGCACATGTGGTAGGTTGCAGGAGCCCCAAGGGGGCCAACGTTTTGCCTTCTGGACGCTGGTGATGCCCAAAAAGGGACAACGTCTCCCTCAGAGGGGTCTGACGTCTCCCTTTTTAGCTCTATTTTGACATTTTTAGCATTTAATGTGACAAATAGTGAGATATTGTTAAGTTAGCCTTTTCGACTGTTTTTAATGACCTATTTTGTAATTCAAGGTCATTTGGATGATATATATTGAGGACGTTGAGCCTCATTTTGACATAACATAACTTACTCTCTTGTGAGAGATACTTCTTAGTCTTTTGTCTTGGTTATTTTTGGCTCCTGGAGTGAGGCGCTACACTTGGAAGGATTATATTTGGCATATACATGGTGTTTTTATCATTGGAAGGTGTTACAACTAGGGTTTGATTTGGCTTTTCATTGATTTGTAAGTATATTTTTCATGCAAAACTTCTTGATTGAATGGTTGTAGGTAGAATATCTTACTTTTATGGTTACATTGTTAATATTTTGCTTAATCATTGAAACTCTAGGGAGCAACCACACAAGTAGGTCATTGATTCATGTCCCCATGATAAAGACTTATTTAGCCATTTGATTAAGAAGAACCTAGCCTAGCCATTGCTACACTAGTTCCTCTTATTCTTGAGTTAGATTGAAACATAGATTGAAGAAAGAAGACGTCCTAGGCCTAATTAATTTTACACCTAGGGTTTGACTCTTAGGGTTTGAAAAGCCTTGTCCCCAAGCAACACTTTTCAGCCATAGATTTATGTTTTATAGCTAGCCGTTTTTTGCCAAAGAGTCTTAAGGAAAGAGGGAGGAGCATGAGGCCTAGCTTTAGCTACACCAGAATGAGCCTCCTCCCCTTAGGGTTTTGATTTGGTGGCCCTGCCATTGCAGCACCATTGAACCTAACTCTCCCGTCCTTAAGTTTAAGTCTTTCCAAGCCTTTAGTGTCTCTCCATTTGACTCCATTAACCCAAGGCACTAGTCTAAAACTAAAATGTTGAGTCTTTGTTGCTAAAATAATCTTTCAAACTTTCTTGAATTGAAACCCTAACTAACCCTAGCGTCTAAACTAACCCTAATTGCTGATGACGTCTTGCCCTATTTGAACTTTTGTTTGGGCTAAAACTTGCGGCTAGGTCATCTATTGATAGCCATAGAGGTGTTGAGCGATTTCATTGGTTCAGTTAGCAAAACGTTCACCTCCTTGACTAAGAACTAACCTAGAACTAAGGCTGACGTCACCCTTAGTAGTATAGTGACGCAACAACAATATTGATGACGTCAAGCCTTCTTTTAACCCTTGTTTAGTGCAAAACGTTGTGGCTTTGTCATCCTTTGATAAACATTTAAGTGTTGAACATTTTCATTGGTTTAGTTTGTAAAACGTCCACTTATTTGTCTAACTAAAATTAACCTAAAGTTAGGGCTGACGTCACCCTTAACTTGTGTAGTGACGCAACAACAATATATATATGTGAGCACATTTATTGCATTGTGATAATATAAGGATTGATTTTATACATTGAATGCTATTATCATTTTGTATTTATTGAAGAAGTAATATTATATGTCATTGTCTTTATATGCAATCATTGACTTCGTCAATAATTACATTTATTATTGCTCATGTGTATGAATTAAAGATAGTCATTAGCAATTGAAGTACTAACCACTGCTTGCACGTTTTAGTTTATTTGTCTTGTCTCGCAAACAGGTTCCCTTGTCAGTGGAATACCTTCTTGACTATCTCTTTGGCAGTAATCTGTGAAAGGAAACCCTCATCCTGATACTTTAAACTTTAAGACCTTTCAGAACCCCAGATTACTATTGACGTCTCCCTTGGGATTAGCCACCCTAAATAGAAAGAGCTCCCCATCGAGGTGACAGTGGGTGGGGAAGCTCCTGTTACGCCAGTTTGAGCCTTGCCTTCAAGCTACTTAAACCTATCCTACAAACTGTGCGATAACAATCCCTAGATGTCGTGGTTGGCTCATACTCATCCACGTTTGGGCATTTTTTTGAACTTGACTGGCTCATACTTCCCTTTGCATCCTCTTGTTGTTCATGGCGTTGACTTCTTGGAGTAACCCTAAATCTAATTCCACGTTGGGATTTGCAGAATAACTCAAAATTTCCCTCAAAAATTATAAGTGCATGCATAATGTTCCCCTATTCTTCCTTGGTCTTTTCCAAGGCCTACCCAATCATTGCCTTGACTATCCAGAATGTTTATGCTATTTTAAAGGACTTGGTTTATCTAGTAATAGAGTAATATGGGCACTCTACCCATTCCTCATCCAATATCTTCTCTTCTGCAACTATTTTTCTTTGGCCTTGAACCCCCTCTTCCACCTCCTCCGCTACCTTTTTCTCTGCCTCTAAGCAGATTTTCCGGTATAGAGTTCCGTCCATCCAAACCTTCTGAGTTGCACGAGTATTATTCATTGGCCATTAGGGAAGGGAAGCCTTTTTTTTTCTTGTCCTCTTGTTGAATCCCCCTCTCCTTATTTGTTGATCCTCTAGCCATATTGGACAAGAATCAACTCTCTTATATTACTAGGGGGCGGAGGCCAACATTGCCAATTTTTCGAGAACCTTACATAATTCCTCTTGTCGTTGTGCCTTGCCTAAGTAACGACCACCCTTTGTCTTTTCCTAGCAAACAACCCTGCGCTCACTCCTATGCGTTTTAGACACCCCAACTCCCTGCGCTCACTCCTATATGTTTTAGACACCCCAACTCCCTATGTGATGCCCAAGACTCAGGATCCTACTTACCTCACAACTATGTCACCAATAATCTCTCGATAAAACATAACTATGCACTTTGCCCTCGATTTTCTACAATGGGAGGTTCGTTGCTAGAACACCCCTCTCTAGTTATCTGGGATGCGACTACCGCCCATTGAACCTACATTGGGACACCTTTCCACTCCTCTATATTATCTCTCGGTACTCTCCATTCTTTCTTCCTGAGACTTCTCCTTCTACAACACTGATGCCCTCGTACCCCCATCAGGTAGACCACCTCCTATGTTAGTGGCTATCATCAATAATCTGCATAGCACAAGCGTTAGTGGCTATCATCAATAATGTGCATAGAACGAGTCGTTATGAACCCCTCTAGCTTCGAGTTTCCTCACCTCCCACACTTCTTCATACAAGCTAACGATCAGCTAGTTTTCATTCCCTTAGTTGTCATTTGATCAATCATTAGAGCTTCAACGTCAACATGGATGTGCCTAGTACGGATGAGTATCACCTCATCCAATAATTGTTTTTAATTTTTTTAAACATAAGCTTATCATTTGATTTTCTCTTTCCTCTAAAAAATTTGTCACCCACTTCTTATACTTTTGCTTTCCTCTAAACAATTTGGGTTTATATTAATTGGGACCTCTCAAGTGTCCATGAAGAGCCAGAGCTATCGTGATGGCAAAATACGCGGAATGGTGGATGCGAGTGGAAGGATCGTCACCAGGTTTAATTCTCATTGCCAAAAATGGAGTAAGCTAAATATGCAACCTTTTGGGTTTGTTGGCAATCGTTATACGTCCCATATCTGGAAAAAGGTGTCGTCGGGAAACAAATACTAGTAAGCTTAATCCCTTTAAGACTCTATGCATACTGGATGGTCATTCAACCACACTCGTGTGCTTCATACCTTCACTCATCCATGCTCCCATCCGCATTCATCCCACCATGCATTCATGCTACCATATGCATCCATCCTACCATGCATCCATGCTCCTATCCACTCCTTTTCTAACTACCCATATGCATCCATCCAACCGTGCATCCATGCTCCCATCTGCTCCTTTCCCGACTACCGCCGACCACTAATTTTGAGCGTCCAATTCACCAAAAGGCATGACACAAAGACCCATTAACACCTGAGGATACATGAGGATATGCCCCTGATCGCCATTGAAAGATGATGACTGGAAGTACGTCTATATCCACGTAGTATTAATTGTAATTTGGTGGATGTTAATGCAACATTGCTGCCCAACAACTATTAAAATTTCATCCCAGTTCTCCTTTGCTTGTTCTTCGAGACCTGTTCTGCAACTGTCGAACCTTCCTCACTCTGAATCGATCTGATTTGGGTTCCAAGTTTTTCAAGGCCACCAAATAAAGCCCATGGCACATGTTTGTGAGCTGATACGTGAAGAAAAATAGGTAGAATACCTTCTTGGAGCTAGAATTGGAGATTATCGAATACATGGAGACAAGCAGCCAGAAGTCGGCTGTGTGGAGAGTTGGCCACATTTTCCCCTATGAATACATCTGAGGATCTCCTGTTATAAATCATCTCTACCAAAGGGAGCAATCGATCTCGAAGTGGCCGAGCCATTAAGCGCCACGGTCTATTGTCTATCGTCTATGTTTTGTTTCAGAATATGATATATCTGTCCGGTGCCCAGAATCGGGGAAGTGATTTATGCAACGGTACATTTTCATCTGCTAATTACCTGTTGACAATAACCATGTCTAAAATATTGATAATCACTCATTTCGGTGCTCCTTTTGCAGAGTATGCACCATATGCCAATGCGAATATGAAAGTGGGGATACAATCATGTCCTTGCCTTCTACCTATGGTTTCCATCATCCGTGTGGGTCAGGGTGGATTCTCAACTACTTAGAGATATGAACTCCTATTCGTAAGTTGGATATTGTTGAGCAACACAAAGTTTGATGATTTGAATTAGTTGTTAAAAATTGTATCTGTTGCTGATTTATTTTCACATGAACAAAATGGGGATATTGCTCCCCGTTTCACTTCAGGATCCTTCTTTTGTTTCTTCTTGGAAGTTGCCACGTGAACTGAGGGCACAATGTTGTAGTTACTTCACACACACCTATGATTTATTTTTCCTAAGGTTTTTACTTGTTTATTAGTCATAATTAGTCATTATCCAGTCTCCTATATTTTAGGGGAGGATATTCCACCTAGAGAATATTCTCTTTCAGTTGACACTTCAGTTTGACTAGTTGAGTTGAGTTTAGATGTTGCATTGGTTTTATCACCATGAAACATTGGGATCATCACCAGCTAATGCACACTTCCCTTGGGATCATCACCAGACTGGCACATTACCCTTGATTTCCTGAGTTAACTCCTCACTACTCTCTTTTCAGTCAGTCAACTGAAGACTAGTTGACTAGTTAACTCAATTAGGTGGCAGTTCACTCCTGTAACTGCCTGAGAGACTAGACTAGGTGGTAGTTCACTCCTGAAACTATTGGTGTGTGTCTAGATCACTCTAGACCACCACTATGGCGCATTGGTTCTCCTCTAGTGCACACTCATTGATTTATACATAGTATATCACGTGTAAATTATTCATTATTCACAATGGTTAATGAGAATACTTCTATTCTTTCTCTCCTTCTTCTTATTTCTCCAATTCTCTCTGCAAATGTGTGTATTATTGTTTAGCTAGATCTATTCTATGCAAGTTCAACACATTTACATGTTATCAGAGCTGATGGACTTCTAAGCAAAAGCTACACCAAAAATTTTTCAGGTACAAAAGATTAAAGACAGCGGAAAGATGGATTTCCAAAAAGAATTCATTCTTACACCTTACAACTATTTTGCATGGAAGGAGAAAATAGCCATACATCTTTGAACCAGAGGGTTGTACATGTTAACCTTGAATACAAATACAGAACCGACATCAGCCATAGAAAAATACAAGTACTTAAATCGCATGGATGAGGCACTCGGAACAATTTGCAGTCTTATTTCTCCCAATCTCCTTTTTCACATATCTTCCTGTAAGACTCCCAATGAAGCCTGAACCACCTTGGAAGGGATATTTGGAAAGCATGATGAGATGAGAGGACACATACTGGAGGTGGAGCTGTTCACATTAGATCCAAAAATCTTTGAGAATATCCAAGATTTCTTTACAAAATTCAAGGATTTACTGTCGCAACTCAAAGCTTGCGGGGTTGATAAATCGAAGGAGGAGAAACAAATGGTTCTCACCATTCTCTCCAAAATTGATCCTGAATTCTCTGTATTCGTATCCACATTCCATTCTGTCAGATTCACCTTTGAAGCCAACTGGAAGATGCCTTCTCTTGAGGACTTTATCGAATCCCTGACACAAGATAAAATCAAGCTCATCAGCATGGGCACAATCAAAGGCCCAAGGGCGCATGCACTCACTATGCATTATGGCAGCCAAAAATATCAGAAATCTAAATATAAGGATAAACGGAAAGCTCATGCACATCCGAAGAAGGAAGGGTACACAAAACCCTTCACCGATGCCTCCGGATACAAAGGGGAAAAGGGAAGAAAATGGGAGAAATGCATGTACTGTCACAAAGGATTCCATTCAGAATCCGCTTGCATGCAAAACCAGATAGATCTAATGTCTCAAATACTTCAACAAAATAACCTTGGAGATTGCATCCCCGAGGGTGCCAGGAATAATAAGCCAAAAGATCCGAATTCCAAGAAAGGCAATTCTAGCCATGCCTTGATTGCCATCAACTCCTCTCCCGATGCTTGGATTGTAGATTCGGGAGCATCACATCACATGGCTACCTCAAAAGTAGTATATTCTTCTTTGGATGCATGCAAAGGTCCTCCTATTTTGATGGGGGACAACTCTTCTGTCGAAGTCACCGACAAAGGAAGGATTGAACTCACCAACGAAAGCTTCGAGAATGTGTTGCACATTCCCAAACTTTCTGTCAACCTTCTCCCCATGTATCAGATGAAGAATTCTGGCATCGAAAAGAAAGTCACATTCACACCAAATTCTATGGACATCTACGACATGCAAACCAACTCCAGGGTTTCTACTGGTGAGGTAAATCATCCATCTAGATTGTATAATTTTTCTGAATTCATTGAACTTGATTATGCTTTACTGCTTACTCATGCTAATGAAAGTAGTAGGATATGGAAAGAAAGGTTTGGATATTTGAATTTCAGATACATGCAATAGCTTAGCAAGCAAATATTGGTTGATGGTCTACCAGACATCCATTTCTCCAAGGGAGTGTGTGAGGGATGTGTTCTCAGAAAACACCCTCAAGAGAAATTCGACAAAGGAAAGTCTCAACGAGCTTCCACACCTTTAGATATGATCCACAATGACCTTATGGTTCCTTTTCCACATCCATCCATCAACAAAGCAAGGTTTGTTCTCATTTTTGTTGATGATTTCTCACGTTTTACATGGATCTACTTTCTCAGGCAAAAATCCGAGGTCTTTCAACACCTCAAAGATTTCAAATCCCTGGTTGAGACACACAGATCGGAAAGAAGATCAAATTCCTCCAAACTGATAATGGGGGAGAGTATGTCAATAATGAGATCCATGATCTTTGCCATGAGGCGGGGATTCAATTGCAGTACATAGTTCCCTATACTCCATAGCAAAATGGAGTTGCTGAGCGGAAAAACAGATCTCTAAAGGAGATGGCATCTTGCATGCTTCATGCAAAGTCACTACCACAGAGACTATGGGCCGAAGCACTTAATTTTTCAACATACATCCAAAACAGATCTCCCCGTATATCTTTCAGGGATAAGACCCCCTACGAGGCTTGGAGTGGCCTCAAACCGGAAGTGACCCACTTTCGCATTTTTGGTTCACATGCATGGGCTCAGATTCCCTCTGAAAATAGGAAGGCACTTGATCCATAGAGCACAGAGTGCATTTTTGCTGGCTACCCAGACGGTGTGAAGGGATATAGACTTATTGACCTTTCCTCAGACCGGCTCATCATTGAGCAAAGTGTCCAATTCGAGGAAAGTGTCTTGCATGTACTTCAACAACCGCATGAATTACCCTTGATTTCTTGAGTTAACTCCCCACTACTCTTTGTTCAGTCAGTTACATGAAGACTAGTTGACTAGTTAACTCAACTAGGTGACAATTCACTCCCGTAACTTCCTGAGAGACTAGACTAGGTGGTAGTTCACTCCCGTAACTACTGGTGTGTGTCCAGATCACTCTAGACCACCACTATGGAGAATTGGTTCTCCTCCAGTGTGCACTCATTGAGTTATACAAAGTATACCATGTGTAAATTATTCATTATTTACAACGGTTAATGAGAATTCTTCTATTCTTTCTCTCCTTCTTCTTCTTTCTCCAATTCTCTCTGCAAATGTGTGTATTATTGTTTAGCTAGATCTATTATGTGCAGGTTCAACACATTTACACACACTGCATATGTATTAGAACCCTAGTCGACTGTCACTCGTCGAATCATGTTTTAATGGCCACATATGCAGTTCCAATCAGAGTTTGGTGTGCTCGACAGGTTGGTCTGTACTGGAGGTACACACATTTGCGAGATTCTGAAGAAACACTATGAAGTTACGGAAGAATGCGGGAAAAGGAATTTCGTGGCCAACATCATGCGTCTTTTTGATGGCCAAAACACATACTGCTTGAGTCCTCGTAGAAACATAGAGAGGTTAGCCCCACTCAGATAGTCTTCTCGGTATGGCCATGGTTAGATTGGCATCTTCTCTTTCAGCTTGGTTGCAGTGCTACAATTTTTTTCAATTTTAGCAATTTACATTGTTTTGAGAATGTTGACTTTTGAAGAGTTTTATACCTTTTTGTTTTTCATTTAATCGGATCCACCTGTGGTATCCTCTTCAACCTGAACCCTCGGTTCGGTATTCTTAGTGATGTTGGTTTAACAATTTCGAGAAAAAAGCTAATCCACATAAAATGTTAATCACATTTCTATGAATATACATCAACATGCTATGCATATTACTATCATCATAATATTATTAATAATGTGAAATTTTTATGTTATTTAACCGATCACTAAATTTGTAGTAATGGTAGTTAATGAAGATGGTATTAAAAATAGTGTGCTTTTTAATGAAGATAGTATTAGAATTATACTACTTTTAAATACACCTTGGTTCTCATATGCGTCTGAGTATATATTTCTTTGTCCAATATTTTTTAGTATCATTATTAATCATTTTACATTATTGTATTATTATTTTATTATAATTATATATTATATTCAACTTTGTTATCATTTTATTTAATTTATTATTTTGTAATGTGATCAAAAATGTTTTTTTTTTCAATTATACATAGTGTCAAAATTATTTTTATGTTAATTTTTTATATAATCAGAAAAGAACAAGCACTTTTGACCTTATAAAGATTAATGCAAAGTTTGTTCAATAATGAAATTTGAGAATTGAATGATAGTATAAATGGTAGGTTAAATGTTCCAGGAAATGATGATTTTTTTTGGGACATCATCCAATTTATATCATTCAATTCTGGCTAAAAAAATACATCTAGTAGAATAGTTAGATAACCCCCTACAAATTTGTTGATATTACAAAAGGCATTGGCTAAACGTTCTACCTTTTGAGTTTTTTGGCTGAAATCCGTCGATGTAAATTTGGACAAAATCACTACTTTCTATTGTTTAAATTACATTTCTGAATGCATAAATGGATTGAGTGTGATGAAAAACCCCTGGAACACTATGATTATACAAACTTGGCCACTCAAATCCGCAGATCCAACCATTCATCACACAATTTCGTGCAAAATCAAAAGAAAAAAGTTGCAGAAAAATCTCTAAAAAATAAAACCTTTAAATTACTACCTACAAAAACAATCAATTGAAGAATCTTTACATTAAAAAAATTAAAAATTATATATTTGATGTTGATATTTTATTTCAAATAAATATTATTAAATTTTGTGTCCCATTTTTAATATTATGTTTTCTAAATTAAAAGTAAATTATAACCACAAAATCAATCATTTAAGAATATGTCCAAAAAATTATATATTAGATTTAACATTTCATTTCAAATAATATCAGTATTATTTGTTGAGGCCGCCTCCTCTAGAGCAGAAAAGTCTTTTCAGGAGAGCTGAACTGAGGCGGTTCAATAACCAAAATGACAGTGAAATCAATGCAAATGGAGGGCAAGGTACAACTAGAACGTTCTTTTTTGTCTTGGTGCACAACTTCAATGAAGTGGAACTGAAGCCTCTCTCGTGAGTCGTGATGTGGAAGGGGAGGTAAGTTACATATGAAAATTAATGACTTCCAGTTCGTAGCCTATCAAGTCCACACAAAAACTCGTTCGAGGTCGTGGCCTGTCACGACCGCGGATAGTAATTTCCTTTGCTGACCAATTGGACAAAGGAAAACAGCTAGCGTCATATACCATATCAGATATGGGGACATGATCTAGTTGGTCGGATGTAAAACCACCTCTGGTAAGTAGAATTTAAGAGTCAAATCAGAGTAGAAATTGTTGTGTTGGATCTTGCATATAAGAAATGGAATGCCCATTATCGGCAAGCAATCGATGAGCCAACGACTATGGAGGTGGGCATCGAAGAAATGTGGTCTGAGCTTGTAGGCGGTCGTGGAAGCTACCATCGTCTAGTGTGTGCGCGGGTACATATTTGAAGAGAAGTAGGCATCCGAAGAGGCGTCTGCCTCCTGGACCCAGGGGGTGGCCTCTAGTTGGAAACCTGTTCCAGGTTGCATTCGCTGGAAAACCGATAATATATGTGGTTCGAAACCTGAGAGAGAAGTTCGGTCCCATTTTCATGATTAGAATGGGGAAAAAGACGTTCGTAATCATCACCTTCCCTCATAATGATTCAGGAAGGAGAACCTGAATGATGGAGGTGTGAACCTCTGGTAGTAAAGACTGATTGTAATCCTCGGAAGAATTCATGAACTGATATGTCATGAATACATGGACCAATCAAGGAATGATTGGAAACAAAAAGTGCTCATAGATAGCATGTTGCATGGAATTGATTCAAATAAATGCACGTTTGCATAAAGGACAAACAATGGATTTCCCATTGAGGGAGGAGGACCTTCCAACATTTCTACTTACATTGTATAGGTGTTAGAGAAAACCAAATTTGGGTGGCCATGAGTGTTGGCACCCTGGTTATTAATGAAGCAAGAATTCTTAAAGGCATTCATGTGAAACTTTTGAGTTTCATGTGTGCCGTTTTGGGATCGTGATTGGCCTATGGAAGGAAGTATGGTCCTGCTGTAAGAATGAATGAAAATGAATAAGCCATATGGTGAAAAGCTTGGCTAAGCTCCAACGCACCATGGAAAAATACTTGTCGTAAAGTGTGGGAGACTTAAAATCAATGCAAGGGTGCATTGGGTATGAATGTGGCCATGAATGTTGGCACATTCATTAAATTCAATTGATATATGAATTACATTCTGAAAAATTTGGTAGGGTGAAATGATGCATAGGTAAGGGATGATGTATCCTGTTGCTTTGTATCCTTGAATAGATGAAAATGACTTGGACTGTTGGTATGGTTGATTTTGAAAAGGTAAGGTGCATGAAAACTAACAATTTGTTTGGCTGAGGAATGTTGAAATTGCAGGAGGAAATGGGTCTTGGATATGACAGTATTGTAAGCCCATAAGGAAGACCAATTGCATACTGAGCCAAACTGCAAGGAATGTATTTCCTTTTTGAGAAAGTGAATTTGAGTGATAGTATGCACAATTCTGAAATTGGTTGTGATGACTTTATAAAGGTGCAATAAAAATAAATGAGCATGAGAAACTAACAATTTGTTTGGCTGATTGAAGTTGAAAGTGCAGAAAGAAAATGACTCTTGAATATGGCAGTGTTGCACGCCATAAGGAAGACCAATTGTCTACTAAACCAAACCACTATGGGAAGGAAAGTCCCATAATTATGAATTTGTTTCCTGTGCAAAACAAATATGAAAACAAAACGTGGAATTTGGAAATCTGTGGGTGACAGATTTACAAGAAAATTTTGAATTTAAAATTTATGATGTTTCATGGATTTCTGTATACCTGTGATACAGGTAAAAGGAAAAGATCTGCGAAGACGGTAGAGATGAGAGATTGAGCTCTCGGGTTCGAGAAAGAACTGTGAAAAAGAGTATGTTCCGACCGCAAGAAATAGAGATTTATTTGGGAGAAGGAGAGTAAACTTCGTCCCTATCTACGATTGAGTCAGGAGAAGGAGAGTAACCTTTGTCCGTAACTATTTCTGTGCCATGGGAAGGAGAGTAACCTTCGTCCCTAACTTTAGTTAAGCCAGAAGGCTATCAAGCTGTAAACGCATGAAAAATGGCTACTGCTGAGCCATGAGAACCCCATGGTAAGCCATGATCGCCTAGAATATAGTGTGTTGAGGTAACACAACCCGGAGGGATGCCTCAACAGAGAAAGTCTGAGGGACGCATCGAATGTAAGACTTGATAGAGTCTCTGGAATTCTTTATGTGTGATAAAAACTTGGCAAGGCAAGATGGATCACCCGAGGAACTGTATAGCAGAGAAGGGGATGCCTGAGCTTGGGCTTGGAGGGTGGGTGACTACAAGGAAGAAGAGACCTTAATAGTTTTTGTAAACTATTGATTGGGATCATGCACACGATGGGTATTTCTTCCTGCGCAAGAAAACCTTGGCAAGGCAAGATGGATCACCCGAGGGACTATATAGCAAAGAAGGGGATGCATGAGTCTTGGCCTGGAGGGTGAGTGACCACAAGGAAGATGATACCTGGATAGTTCTTGTAAACTATTGTTTGGGATCATGCACCCAATGGGTATGTCAAGGAAAAAAAATGAACCTAGATAACAAAAGAACCAAGTGGATACAAATCCATGAACTGTGCAGATAATTATTGTGCTAAGATTATGGAAACTGTGGCTTTCTCCTTTACGCCTTTAAGCTTCAACGTATTTAGGCGCTAGCTCTCCTAGTTAAGCCCCTTCCTTTATGTGACCAAGGTTATGACCAGTCACCAAATCGAAAGGTGCATCTCGATTTTGCATTTCACGACTTCGGGTTTTACAAAGTTCACTTGCTCGTCCTTCCCTCGAAATGAGTCGACGACCCAGATCTCTCCTCGATCCAACGGCTCAGATCAAATTGCGATTTTGCGTTTTCCAAGTTCCTAAAACTCTTACTTCCGACTTCCTGAGTTGCGGACTCCTGATAAGACTATATCTACGGTCCACGATCTTCCTTCGATTGACGACTGCGATCAAGTCGCAATTTCACGTTTCACGACTTTGGAGGTTGGTTCACCTTTGTTCTCTCGATTCCCGATTTCCCAATATTTGCGAGCGTCATATCGACGACTCACAACTCCCCACGATCTAACGAGTCAGATCAAATCACGATTTTACGTTTCACAAATTCTCACAACTCCACCCTTTGACTTGCCTGATTCACGAGTCAGCGAAATGCAGATCTCTCACCACATGTCCTCCTGGATGGACGGTTCTGATGATTTTCGGGACTTTGGAACCTCGTTCCTCTTGTGTACCCTCAAGACTTATCGTTAGTGCATTTTTCCTTGATTGGGCGACCACGATTCCTTTATGCTCAGTCCGAACAATTGAGATCTGTTCTCCTCTGCTCTTACTCCTCCTTGTTTGGAATATGATATGACGGTCTAGATCTTTCACGATGATCGATCCAATGATCACTGTAGCTCCTCCTCCTGAGCTTTCACTTTCTTCCCTGGCTGGGAAGATCTCAGATGTTTCAAAGGTCTCGACCTTCGATTTAATTTTTGTGAGCCTTGATGTATGGGTCTCGACTCCCACTTTCCCTCCTGAGTTTATGAACTTGAGACAAGTTTGCCTCTTGGACCTCATTTGCGCTTCAGAAAGGTGCCTATCTCTTCTGAGCTTGGTTCTTAGGGAATTTCAAATTCCCACATACTCTTGCATTAATATGCTCGCGTCAGATCGATGGTCCATGACCTTCCTTGATCTAACGAACCAAAGTACAATGCAACTTCGGGTTTCGGGAGTTTAGTTGTGACAACATGTGAATCTCCCGATGTGTGAATCCCTGATCTAGCCAATCCGACGGTCAAGGAGGGTCCCGATAGACCCTTAGATCTATGGTCTAGATCATGTCGCAATTTTGGGTTTTGGGAGTTTAGTAGTGCCAACGTGTGAATATCCCGATGTGTGATCTTGCGAAGACTGAACGAATCGAGGCATTAACGCCTGTGCCCCTTCTTCAAATCTAATGGTTGCGACAGACCCTGGGTCCTTCCGAACGGATCTCATCCGTTCATCTTCTAAACGAAAGAATATTCCCTTTCGATACTTGAACCTCACTATTCTTCCTGAGCTTCATTGGCTCTGAAAGGCTTAAGGGTTTTGCACTCTTTCTCCTGAATGTAACACTTGGAAGAGTTCTTCCGCGCACTCCTTACGTTCATTCCTCAACTTTAGGACTTAAGATGGTCTAGGTCTCTTCCCACCTTGCAGAGACTTGATGCATACATGCACTACCTCTCCTGAGCTTATTGGACTCTGCCCTCTCAGTGATTGCTGGGTTCAACCTCTGCAATCAAGAAGTATTCACGTGACTCTAGGACGGTGACAAAATTCTCTGGGAAGGTGCTTCTGAGGAATTAACCTAGCGCATAAGGAAATCAAGCATATATGAAAGTTCTCAAGGAACGAACACATACTTCTAACTTAATCATTCAGTACATAAACCATTTTAGGCATATAAATACAAGCATGCAATTCATTATTTCCAATTCAAAGCACTAGGCATAAAAACACTAATCATAACCATAAGGTGCGATGCAACTGCTGAGATGGGTGCTCGTTTCCACCCAACCATAGGCTCAGTCAATCCCGATGGATTTATCATTGACCACCATCGAGCTTAGGCCACGATGCTTTGAGATTCAATCTCTCACTTCCGGCTCAATAGAGGTTAGGGACGAAGGTTACTCTCCTTCTCCCTATATAGGAATAGACGAGGATGAAGGTTACTCTCTTGCTCCTGACTCGGTCTCTATTCCCTGTGATCAGAACTCACTTTTCGCTTTCAATCCTTCCTAGGACCCAAGAGTTTCCGCTCTCGTCATTGTTGATGCAAGGTTTCTATCTACCAACAAATGTCATTGCAGAAGTAGGGTTTCTATCTACCAACAAATCTGCCAACAAATGTCATTGCAGATTGCAGGGTACTATGCAAGGGTTCT
>ML791507.1:938797-966679 GCA_009831015.1 Picea engelmannii | reverse complement strand
TTCTTTACAAAATTTGAATTCACTGAGCACTCACCAAATTCCTACAAATGGCTTGGCATTACATTGCATTATGCAAGAACCGGTAAAAATGAGGATACTTCAACTGTCTTGTTGAAGCTCTGGAAATGATTATGTGTGAATCTATGATAACTCGATATCCTAGACTTCATCTATAAAGTGTAAACATCATCATATTGGATCACTTCATTAGGATCAACAATAGCTCCAAGGCCCAACCTTCATGTACCACATGATCTTGGTTTTGTTGAATTCTTCAATTCAAAAGTGTTCCAGTGTATGCACCACCTATAGATTAGGTGGAAGTGGAAAATAAGCACCACATGTATGAATTGGTTTCTCCCTTTCATCATATTCTATTGCATCAGATAAATTTGTCTAAATTTTCTAAAGCATTAACTTTGCCTCTTTGAAAAATTTGTCTTTCAATGATATACGATAGATATACAAGAAGATAGAGGAATAATTGGCAGTACATCTAGAGGGATGAAAGGGGAGAGTTAGGCACCCCACTTCATATTTTCATTTTTCAAGCCATTCCATATTTAAGCCCTGGAGGAAACATCATCATAGATGGTCACTTCATTAGGATCATCAAAAACTCCAAGGCCCAACCTCCATGTACTATATGCTCCTAGCTTGTAATCAATGCGTCCATCCGGAAGTGTACCGATATTTGCATATTAGATGCAAGTGGAACACAAGAACCACCTGTAGATTAGATATTGCAATGATGGATAATTGTTATAACTAGTGAAATTCACTAGTGTTTCTTTACAAAATTTGAATTCACTGAGCACTCACCAAATTCCTACAAATGGCTTGGCATTACATTGCATTATGCAAGAACCGGTAAAAATGAGGATACTTCAACTGTCTTGTTGAAGCTCTGGAAATGATTATGTGTGAATCTGTGATAACTCGATATCCTATACTTCATCTATAAAGTGTAAACATCATCATATTGGATCAGTTCATTAGGATCAACATTAGCTCCAAGGCCCAACCTTCATGTACCACATGATCTTGATTTTGTTGAATTCTTCAATTCAAAAGTGTTCCAGTATATGCACCACCTATAGATTAGGTGGAAGTGGAAAATAAGAACCACATGTATGAATTGGTTTCTCCCTTTCATCATATTCTATTGCATCAGATAATTTTTTCTGAATTTTCTAAAGAATTAACTTTGCCTCTTTGAAAAATTTGGATTTCAATGATATATGATAGATATACAAGAAGATAGAGGAATAATTGTCAGTACATCTAGAGGGATGAAAGGGGAGAGTTAGGCACCCCACTTCATATTTTCATTTTTCAAGCCATTCCATATTTAAGCCCTGGAGGAAACATCATCATAGATGGTCACTTCATTAGGATCATCAACAACTCCAAGGCCCAACCTCCATGTACTATATGCTCCTAGCTTGTAATCAATGCGTCCATCCGGAAGTGTACCGATATTTGCATATTAGATGCAAGTGGAACACAAGAACCACTTGTAGATTAGATGCAAGTGGAATACAAGCACCGCCTATACAATTCAACTACACCCTTTAATTATCCTCTATAACATTAAATAAAATCGTCTGACTTTTCTAAAGAATTAAATTTACCTATCTCTTATAAAACCTTCGAAACTCTTTCAATGATATATGATGGAGATAAATGTACACAAAATAATCACTTTCTGAATATCCAAAGGGCTCAAAGAGGAGTAGGGCACTCGACTTACTAGTTTCTCTTTTTGAACCGTTCTTGGTATAATATCTAGAGGAAACAATGTGTTTGGAGGCTGATCTCCCCCTGTAAAGGGATATATTTGGTAGTTTCCAATCCACTAAGTAGTTGGAGGGGTAAAATGAAGAAATGATGCATGAAAAAGATGATCCATTGATGGATATTGCATAGTGGGAACTACATTCATTGCATGTAAAGGTTAAACCATTGACGAATATTGCATAGATGGAACTACATTGGCCATAGAGTGTTGAGATGACGTTGAATTGGACTATGTACTTAATCTATAGAATTGTGATGTTGTAATAGGTGATATAGGTTTATCTTCTTGTTCCTACTTTGTCAATGCTGAGGATTTTCTTTGTCAATCTAATGACCATTGGGGAGGGTTTTGAGCAGATGTTGTTGCTATATGTTTGTATGGATGCATTCAGGTTTTAGATATCATGTTAAATGCATGAATTAGTTAGCATGTTCTTGTTGTTTATTTTATTGTGTAAGGAAAAAAAAGTAACGAGTTTAGCATGCAGGGGTTCGTTTCACAAGGCGATATTGATTTTGTTCTTCAGACCTAAAATGTTGGAAAAATAGTTTTGATCTTTGTAAATTGTGTTTTGTCATTTATTTAACTTTAAACCATTAACAAAGTCATCATTATATTTCTTAATACATTCTTAATATGAAAACTACATGAAATGGTAACAAATGTTCATGAAAGATTTCAATTTTAATCCAAAACGTTTCTTGTCATTTAAATTTATTTGGAGAAATGTAAGAGCTTTTCTAAAAATCCAAAAACAAATACAACCTGAAATCACTACATTATGTTTCTTAATACAACAATCCACTAAGAAAATGGAGGGGTAGAAGTAGGAACTGATGCATGAAAAAGATGATCCATTGATGGATATTTCATAGTGGGAACTGTTGATATTATGGTAGCTTTGGGAGGTATTAACCTCTAGGTGTAACCTTTGACGAGACTAGAATATTCCGGGAAGCAAGAGAAACCCTAGAAGACATGTTATCTCAATAAAAGAATTAATATTTAAGTTTTAACCTCCAAAAAGAAGAATTCAACCTGGACAAGTTACAAAGATCACTATAAATAAGAGGGTGTTGGAGCTCATTTGTCATTCAAACTCTCACAACTGCATAAGGCTAGTGGTGTGCAAGTTTGGAGAGGGAGTGCAACTACAACTGTTGCAACTGGGATTTTGGATTTTGGTTGGACTTTCTCTTTGTTATGGTTTGGACTTTTTGCTTGGTCTTTGATTATTCTTGCTTGGTGCATTAGCCTTCGAGAAAGGTGTGCTACCTTGGTTGGCTATTGGTTTGCTTCCAAAATTATTCTGTCTGTCAAGGTTAAGGTGTTCGGGGGTGGCCTTTGTGCCTATGGTTGGGTGACAATATTGCTATATTTTCTATGGAAAAACAAGCACATATCTTTATTTCTAACAAGTTATGGTCCCACACTATCTTCAGACAGTCTAACTATTGGAAGATAGATTGGGAAGTTATTTTTTAAGCTCGTTATGGCTCTAGTTACATCTGCAACTAGTTTTTCTAACTATGTAGCTGCAACAAACCCTAACCCTTGTGTTCAAGAACTTATGATGAAAATTTTGACCTAATTCCTTGACATCCTAATGCGCCCTAGCCTAGCGCACCTCTTGGTACTCTCAGCTAGAAAAAACGTCAGGTTTGAATTTTTGGTCAAAGTCAAAGTCAAAGTTTGACTGATCAAATTCAAAGTCAAAGGTTGATCCAGTTGGCTATTGGTGGCCACCCACCTATTCCAATTAGCTAGTCTTGTATGTTTTTAGTTCAACACGTTCTTCTGTACTTCTTTGTAATTGTGGGTTCTACACTTCTGGGGCTATTTGAAGTCCTACACATCTTCCAGGTGGATATTGGTAGCCTCTCTCCTAATCCAACTAGATTATTTTGTATGTTTTCATGTCAGCACATCTTGTTGTACTTCTAGGGTCATTTTGGAGGCCTAAACAATGTTTTTTTGGCTCGCCACAATCAAACTGTAAACAGAGTCAAAGTTTGACGACGTAATGTGTAGATCTATGAAAGACCTTTTCGACAGGCTATCACATGCCTAAAACAAAGGTTGTATGAAAAAGTTATGACCCCGAGAAGTTGAGGTACCAACTTACCCATAGGGGCCCACAAGAATTTTGACGTTTCACCTCCTAGGGTTAGGTTTTTGGATGTCTAGGGTTTTGGAATTCATGAGTAATATCAAAAAGGCCTCTAGAGCCTCATTGTAATTCATTTTGCTTAAACAGATGTGCATAACAACCACATCTCTTCTCAGAGATAACTACCACCATTTGAGCAAGTGTTTCAGTTCTACAGTTTTACAATTTCATCCTATTTCATTATTCAATAGAAGATATTGTTCATTAGATATCTGTGTTATTCCCCATATCTCTATGTTTATTGTATTTAGTTTGTTAATCAGTTCATTCCGCTCCTAAATCTGGATCAGTTGTGTAGGTTTTGAGTAGTCTGCGACAACACAAGCTATATGCCAACTTGGAAAAATGCTCTTTTGGCATGAACATGGTCCAATACTTGGGCTACATTGTTGATGAGCATGAGGTACATGTTGATCGAGCTAATATCCAAGTCATCCGTGACTGGCGAGCCCCGACCACATTGACAAAGCTTCAGAGCTTCTTGGGACTGGCCAACTTCTACCGACGGTTCGTGTTGGGATTCTCCCATATTAAATGTGCCCTCATCTAGGTGACCAAGGGCGGTGGAAGGGCCAAGTTAGTGTGGGGGAAGGAACACCAATGAACATTCAAGGATCTGAAGCATTGCTTGTGCTCAGCTCCAATGCTCTTCTTGCCCGATCTGCAACAACCATTCAAGATTGAGACTGATGCATATGACTATGTTGTGGGCGCAGTTCTCATTGAGCATGATCATATGGTGGCATACCATAGTGAGACACTCTCAGATACTGTCTGGAAATACCCCACCTATGACAAGGAAATTTATTCCATTGTACAAGCCTGTCGTCAATGGAAACATTACATTATGGGAAAGGAGACGATCATACACACTGATCACAAGCCTTTGTAGTTCATACAAACACAGGGAAAATTGCATAACGATCGCCATCAAAAGTGGTCCACCTACCTACAATAGTTCCATGTAGACATTAAGTATAAGACAAGTATCTCAAATCGTGTTGCTAACTGCCTCAATCAACCTCCTGTGGGTGCACTCACCATTATGCTCTATTCCTGTGGACATGAAGCATCTGAGTGGCCCCAACTTTATCAACAAGATCTAGATTTCACCACCACCTATCAGTTCTTGGGTACATGCGTGATTGTCACCAATTTTCAAATTCAGGACAAACTATTATGCCACCTGGGCCATCTCTGTGTTCCTACAAGTGAGCATGCAAAGATGATTTGGGAAGCCCACTACAGTTGGATGGTAGGACATTTTGGCGTAGAGAAAACTGTGGCCGTTCTTTAGAAACATTTTTATTCACCAAACTTCGACAGGACGTCAACAACTATACCATATCTTGCACTGCCTGTGCCATTGCCAAGCCATCCATCAAGAAGAAAGGATTATACACCCCTCTTCCTACTCTTGAGAATCCTTGGGAATCCATATCAATGGATTACAGGTTTGGCCTTCCGTCTACTAAGAAAGGAAATGACTGTGTATTTGTGGTCGTTGATTGGTTTTCGAAGATGACCATCCTCACTGCCTGCAAGAAGAATATCACAGTGGCAGATACTGCCAAGATCTTCTTCGAACGAGTGTGGGTCCACTTCAGGATACCACAGATCATCATATCCGACCAGGACAACATGTTCCTCAACACATTTTGGTCGAGTCTCTGGTCACTGTTGGACACCAAGCTCACAAAATCCTCTGCTTTCCACACCCAAATAGACGACCACATAAAGGTCTTCAATCATATGATTATGCACATCCTACACATGTACACCTCTAATAATCCACGTACATGGGACGAGAGTCTTCCCTATGTTCAACATAATTACAACATGGCTCTCCATAGCTCCACCGACTATAGACCATTTCAGGTGGGGCTAGGGTTCCAACCCTTGGGATGCATTGATGTTTCACTTCCTCTTACCACCACACAGACAAAATGTTCCCATGATCAGTCTACGATCGACAAAGCCACCAAATCTATTGAGCGGATTCAACACATCTGCCAACAGGTCTAGGAGATTTTGTAGAAATCCAATGTTAAGTACAAGCAGTGTCATGATCAACACAGGGTACCACACTAGTTTCAAGTTGGCGACAAAGTATGGTTACATTTGCAGAAGGAAAATCTCATAGGACCCCATTGGAATCTACGCCCACTTTGATACGGGCCTTACACTATCTCCAAGGCCGTGGGTAGAAATGATTTTGAGCTCAACACTCCACCCCTGCACCCATTGTTTAATGTGGACCTCCTTCGACCATATTTTCCACCATTACTGGACACCTCAGAGATCACAGAAAAACTGACACCCACAAAGCTCAACCCTCACTACATGGAACAAGCATCCATTGATCAAATCGTGGACACACAGGTCAAAGGAACTCACCAGAAGAAAATCCAACTTTATCGGGTTGTCAAGGGAGGGCAACTCCTACACCAAGGAAAGTGGCTCACCTGGGACCAAAACCAACAGAAGTTTCCTCACTTGATGGGGGAACTCAACGCAATGGAGACCATTGCTTCCTAAGGGGGAAGGATTGATCCAATTGGCTATTGGTGGCTCCCCACCTATTCTAACTGGCTCCTCTTGTCTGTTTTTAGTTCAACAAGTTCTTCTGTACTTTTTTGAAATTGTGGGTTCTACACTTTCGGGGTTTTCTGAATCCATACACACGTTTCAGATGGATATTGGTGGCCTCTCACCTAATCCAACTGTCTTATTTTGTATGTTTTCATGTCAACACATCTTGTTGTACTTCCAAGGTCGTTTTGGAGGCCTAAACACTACTTTTTTGGATCACCACAGTCAAACTATAGATGAAGTCACATTTTGATGAAAGAATGTGTATTTATCTGAAAGGAATTTCCGACGGGCTATCACACGCATAAAACAGAGGTCGTATGCAAAAATTACGACCCCGAGAAGTTGAGGTACCAACTTACCCATAGGGGCCCAGAGGAATTTTGATGTTTCACCTCCTAGGGTTAGGTTTTTGGATGTCTAGGGTTTTGGAATTCACGAGTAATATAAAAAAGGTCTCTAGAGCCTCATTGTAATTCATTCTGCTCAGATAGATGTACGTAGCAACCACATCTCTTCTCAAAGATAGCTACCACTATTCGAGCAAGTGTTTCAATTCTGTAGTTTTATAGTTTCAACTTATTTCATTATTCAATAGAAGATATTGTTCACTAGATATCTTTGTTATTCCCCATATCCCCACATTTATTGTATTTAGTTTGTTAATCAGTTTGTTCCGCTCCTAAATCCGGATCAAATGTTGACTTTTGGTCAAATTGATTTTGTGGTCAAAGTTGAAAGTTTAGAGTTTCTAGCTTTCTCTTAT
This sequence comes from Picea engelmannii, assembly GCA_009831015.1. NCBI lineage: Eukaryota > Viridiplantae > Streptophyta > Pinopsida > Pinales > Pinaceae > Picea > Picea engelmannii. The sequence continues at coordinate 959,350 of ML791507.1, read as the reverse complement.
CATTGAATCTTCTGATTGAGTTTCTAATCTCTTCTTGTCAAATATGGTATCTAGTTTCAGATTGGAAGACAAGATGGAGGATGCTACAAGGTTTCAAAGGTATGCACTTGTATATGTTATCTAAGTTATGTCATCTAGCAAAATATGAGTGTGTTTGTAGGGAAAGTATTATAGATATTGTCCAAGATGTAATCTTGGATTCAGTGAATTCAGAAGAATAAGTGCACCATATGTAGTAGTTGAGGCTTTAGGTTCTAGGTACAATGAATACTCGACTGCATATGAATACTATTGATATAGATGCTTATTGTACTTGTTCGCAAGTTGAACTAACATCTCCTCTAGATATATATTTATTGTTTTCTCTTGTTATTCTTGTTTTGGGTAAGTAACCTCGTGAAATATGTTTGATGAACAATCCTTGCGGAAGCCATCATAGAATAAGTTTATAAGGATGACACAACTTCCAGATGGGAAACAATCAGAACATATAGAAACAAACTTAAATAAACTCAGAGGAGTCAGACTTGAAGGAATTCGAAAATCAAAAGGAAACCATAACAGGCTTGTGACACTTTGTAGAAAGCAAAGAGAGATGTAGCAGAGGGAAGCATGGAATCTCTCAGATGGAGGGATATGATCAAATAATTCCAAATAAGAGCATGTATATTGCTCATTCAGGCATGAAGCTGGGATTAGAAGGGAACTAATCCCCAAAGATACAATCCATTGAAGAATCCTTGAATACCATGAAGTATCTGTCCATGTTCTTCATTGGAAGTAGCAACCATGATAAGCAACACGTGTTCATCTTGACTGTAGAATAAGTCTTCTTCGAAAATAAGCCTTCAATATCCTTGGTTTTCCATCTACATTTATGTTCCTATGGCGGAAGGAAAAAGTTGGAGCCTTCAAGAAATAAGGACATGCAATATATAGAAGATTCCATGGACTCCAACATTGAAGAGAAACATGAGGAAGAACATGAAGATTCCAAAAAAGAAAGAAAAGTCAAAACAACCAATTGAACCAGTTTGAATCCACTAGAAGTACTCAAGCAGAAGGAATGAAAGGAAGTTGTGATGAAGAACAATGTATGTGAGAAATTGTGAAAAATACTTTAGCATTGATAGATACAAGGAAAAACTCAGGGCTAGAGGGTTCTCCCAAAAGGAGGGAGAAGACTATGATGATAGATTACTAGACATACCTCTACCTGAGCCATTGTATCTCCTACAATATCCATGGGTTGGAGTTTACATCAAATGAATGTAAAGACTATTCTTCTCAACATAGTAATTGAAGAAGAAGCATATGTAGAGCAACCTCAAGGTTTTGAGGTATACCAGAAAGAGACCCTTGTATGCAAATGGAAGAAGACCTTGTATGTATTCAAGCAAACTTGGTGTAGAGCCTCTCATGTACAACAAAACCATGGTGAAAACTTCCTATGACAGAGGAAGTATATTGAAATGGTTCTTCAGAAGTTCGAGATGATGGATTGCAAATCCATGAAAAAATCCCATGATGACAAATATGAAGAAGATGAGAGACTCTGATCCAGTAGATCCATCTCTATATCGACAAATTATTGGCTCATTAATGTATTTGGAGAATACTCAGCCAGATATTTTCCTTATGGGACGCTTGAGTTATGATATACAACTGCATGGATTTATCGATTCAGATTGGGCATGGAGTGTAGATGAAAGAAGAAGTGCTACTTGGATATGTTTCAGTTTTATCTTTCCCATGATGTCATGGATAGCATGAAACAAGAAGTTTGTTGCACTCAACACTACAAAAGCATAGTATATTGTAGCTTGTGATGCTTGTACGAAAGCAGTGTGGTTCTGTAAGTCAGTTTCTGGACTATCTGATCAGGTGTTAAATTTGACCGTGATATATTGTGTTGATCAAAGCTATGTGAATATTTCAGAGAACCCAGTGTTCCATGACAGGTCAAAGCACATTGAGATCAAGAATTATATTGTCCGTGATAAAGTCCAGAGGGGAGAAGTGGTTCTCTAGTATATCTCTACAGATGAGAAGATAGCAGATATTTTGGTAAATCCTCTGTCCAAGATGAAAAGTTTGTGTACTTAAAGGAAAAGTTGGGGCTCATGGAGGTGACTTCCTTATTGAAAAAGGAAGTGATTACTCCTAGGTTGGGAGGGAACACTCATACGTTATTGATTTATGGACATTCATTTTTCAGTTCGGAAAATGGTCCAGGTTGGGCAATTCCTTTCTAGTCCAGAAAGTGGTTCAAGATTTCTAACGGACAATCATTTTCTAGTTCGAAAAATGGTCCATATTGAACAATCATTTTCGTAATGAAAATGGTCTGATAGATTGTTGATGTACCATAGACAACGATTCCCCTTATGGATAGTGTGGGGGAATGGTCTAGGACAATCATTCTTCTTGGAAGTCACTCTGAGTAGTGGTCAAGTAGAATGGTCCACCTCGTCGGCCAGTCATTCTTTTGAAGTTCACAGTTGTGAGCAATTTCGAAGAATGGTCCATTTTGGAGGTTTGTGCAGGACACTCATTTCCATAGAAAATGGTCTGAACAATCATTCCCTAGGGATGAATCATTCTCTCCATGTTGCACTGTGATTAGTGCTAAAGGAATGGCCCAGTTAGGTGAATGGTCTAGGTTTAGCAATCAGGGACATGCATTCCCTACAAAAAACTCATTCTCTCCAGATTGCACTATGATTAGTGTCGGAGGAATGGTCCAGTTAGGTGAATGGTCTAGGCTCAAAAATCAAGGACAATTATTCTTCTATACTTGGGAATAATAGTCCAGATAACCCATGGATGATGTTTTACTTTCCGAGGGCATATGCTCTTCCATATCTCATAGATGTGAGTGTAAGAATGGCCCAGATGACTCACTTTGTATCATGATTTAGTTTATGCAGGTTGATATCAGATGATATGTTTATTGTGGAGAGTGTATGTCTTTGGACAATAGTTGTATGCTACTATGGTGGATGTGATCCACTGGTAGTGACTGTGTGTCATTGGTTAGTAGCTGTGTGCTACTAGGAGTGGTTGTGTACCACTAGATAGTAGTTGTATACTACTATGGATAGACACAATTGTGTTCTATTGGATGGAATTATTGCAACATTATGCTACTATCTGAGTGCCATGGAGACTACCACTAGTGTTGGAGTTGATTTCCAACTAGATGGATAGTTAGTGTGCTGGTGGAAAAACATTCTCTAGGCGGAGAATGGTCCAGACAGAACAAATTGCTGGTGGACAAGAATTCTCTCTATGGAGAATGGTCCAGGTTGAAAGTTTGTTGACATATCATGGGCTGGTATTTTCCTAAGGCAAAGATTGTGGTCTGATTAGGAAAATGGTTCAAGATAGTCATTCTTCTAGGACATATGTTCAGATTAGAAGAATGGTCCTTGTATCCCATGACATGGTTTTCAACATATGAGAGGACTGGCATTCTTCTAGGACGTAGGTCCATATTAGAAGAATGATCCTTGTATCCCATTTCAGGGCTTTGAACATATGTTGGTACAATCATTCTTCTAGGACGTATGTCCATATTAGAAGAATGGTCCTTGTATCACTCTGTGGAGTGAGTGACTTATTCAGCATCATGCATGATTTCTCAAGTGGAGTATGGCTTCAAGAGATGATGCATTTGATGCTATAAGATGTTATTTATAGTGGCGATGTTCCTCGTGAATTGATATACAAGATCATGAGATAACATGCGTGGCTATGATGACACTACTAGTTGAATGGTTTGTTTATGCTCAAGACCATTTCCTTTAATACCTCCCTAGCTAGGAGGGAGTGTTTATATTATGGTATATGTGGGAGGTATTAATCTCTACACATAACCTTTGACAAGACTTGAATATTCCAGGAAGAAAGATAAAGGTGCACTACTTTGGTTTCCTATTGGTTTGCTTTCAAAATTATTTTTTCTGTCAAGGTTAAGGTGCTCAGGGGTGGCCTTTATTGTGCCTATGGTTGGGTGACAATATTTCTATATTATCTATGGAAAAATGAGCACATCTCTTTATTTCTAACAGGAACTACATTAGTTGCATGAAAAGGCTAAGCCATTGATGGATACTGCATAGATGGAACTGCATTGGCCATAGAGTGTTGAGATGATGTTGAATTGAACTATGTACTTAATCCATAGAATTGTGATGTTGTAATAGGCGATATAGGTTTATCCTCTTGTTCCTACTTTTTTGATGGCTGTGATTTTATTTGTGAATCTAATGACCATTGAGGAGGGTTTTTCACATATGTTGTTGCTATGTGTTTGTATGGATGCATTCAGGTTTTAGATATCTTGTTAAATGCATGAATTAGTTAACATGTTCATGTTGTGTATTTTATTTTGTAAAGCAAAAGAAATTAACAAGTTTAGCATGCAAGGGTTCATTACACACAACGATATTTATTTTTTTATTTATTAGTCCCTGCCAAAGGCGTAGAGGGACTATAGCAATCGATGAATCATTGACTTCATATTAAATTTCCCTTTGACTATAAATTTTTGCACAATCTCTATTGTTAGAACTAGAGAATATAGAACATTATTTTTTATATAATAAAAAATAATTATTTTTCATCATCTCATTGGAGAATAGATTCAAAGTCTTATTGTGAGATTTGCTAATCCCAATGTTTTAAATGTTTAGATATCAAAAGTTTTGAGCATCAACGCTCTTTTTTATTTTTATTGAAATGTTTACATACCAAATTTTTTTAGCATTGGCACTCTTTTTGAGGTACTTGAATAGGCCTGATGACTTAAATGTTTACATAGTGTGAGGCCCTTAAATATGCCTAATAGACTTAAATGTTTACTTAAATATGCCTGTCAGAGTACATTTTTCCTCCAATTTTTGTAGACAATCTTGCAGTGAATTTGGGGAATATTGTTGTCCACCACCACTCGCATAGTCATCATATGTTTCATATTTATTCTATGTTTGGAATGCAATTTAGTCATCATTAAATATACATATATTCTTTATTGGTTCACTGGTTGCTACTTGTTCACTGGTTCGTTGGTTCGTTGGTTGTTGCTTGTTGTTGTTTGGTTCAACTTTGCAAGGTTGATCAAGTCCTGCACCTGCATTTGGAGCTATTGGTGCTTGCTCACTGGTTTTTTTCTTGTTACTTGCTTTTGTTTGCTTCAACTTTGGAAGGTTGGAGTTCTGCACCCACAATTGTAGCTATTTTTTCACTTTGCAAAGTTCAAAATTTTCACCCGCAATTGGACCTGTGATTCTGTCGTTCATCATTGACGAGTAAGTTTCATTCGTATTTTTTGTTTACTATTTACAGTTTGTAAGTAAGAATGTTTAAGTATTTATTCATCATTATTATCCTGTATAATTTCCTCCTACTCTTAAATTTGCCTCCAATTTTTTCCCCAAACTATGCACCATGTGCATGCCAATGTCATCTGCACAACTTCGGCTGTCATTTTTCTAGCATTACAAATCCCGATCCTTTTTTGTATGTGAAGAATTCAAAATCTAACATCTCAATTGAATAAGGAAAGTATTTAGCCTTCCCACCTTGCCCTCAATGATATTCCCACCTTGCCTAGGAATGAGTACCTACCTATCCCCTACGGGAATCGAACCCACGTCTTTGACATGAAAAGATGATGTCAAGCTTGTGGCCTTTGCAAAATTTTCTTGTAGAAGCAAACTGCATGTAGGTGTAGAAGGGCTAAGTATGATACAATAATAACCAAGATGCAATAAAATTGCACACCATTGTCAGGCATTATCCATCTTTGTTGGTGACATATTTCAGTAATTTATACAAAAAAAGTTCCAGGACCTGAAATGCAAGTCCTGGGCAATTCCAGGAGCTGTTGTTGCACTTTGCAGGGTTGTAATCCTACACTCGCAATTGGACATGTGATTCTGTCGTTCATCATTGACGAGTAAGTTTCAATACCATAGTTTCATTCGTATTCGTTCTTTACTGTTTACTATTTACAATTTGCAAGTAAGAATGTTTAGGTATTTATTCATCATTCCTATCCCGCAGACTTTCCATAAAGGTTGGCATATATTTTTCTCCCACTCTTAAATTTTCCTCCAATTTTTTCCCCAAACTCTACACCATGTGTATGCCAATGTCGTATGCACAACTCCGAATGTCATTTTTTCTAGCATTACAAATCTAGGTCCTTTTCCTTATGTGACGAAGTGGAAATCTAACGCCTCAATTGAATAAGGAAATTATTTAGCCTTCCCACCATGCCATCAATGATATTCCCACCTTGCCCAGTAATGAGTACCTGTATGTCTTTGTAAAATGTTCTTGTAGAAGAAAACTGCAGGTAGGTGTAGAAGGGCTAAGTATGATACAAAGGTAACCAAGCTACAACAAAATTGCACACCATTGTCAGGCATTATCCATCTTTATCGGTGACATTTCGGTAAGTTATAAAGAGAAAGTTTCAAGACCTGAAATGCAAATCCTGGGTAAAGGATGAAGATAAAACACAAAACGAGCTAGGTCCAAACATTAATGTTGATTTCGAAGTATCCTCCCACATGATAAATATAACTGTTATTTTATAAGCGCTCTTACAAAAGATAACTTCAAAGTCAAACATAAAGTTGATACTGAGATGCAACGCCTTTGGACTAGTGCAAAATGACATCTGCAATATGATTACCAATCCATACAAACAAACTCATCTATATCAATTCTCTCACTTAACACGCACAACTTAAATGCACATATGAATGATATACTCAATGACTATGACACAATGCAATATGATCTTTTGTGCTTGCAAGAAACATACATGGCATTATGCATGCAAAATAAGCAATTTCCAAATCACAATTGCATATAAAGTTACACTATGCATGGAGTGATGATATTAGTGAAAAGACATAACAATTTTGGATCATATGCATTTCGAAGAAAAAAATGTTGAGATGGTGCTAGCAAGAGTAATTTTCCGTGGATTGCAAATTGCAATATTGAATATCTATGCCGCTATGCATGCGACATTTCCCAACATAATTAATGTTGTTCCAAATTCAGTACACCATTTACATATAAATGCAATCAGTATTATTCTAGGAGACTTCAATGTTGACATGCTACAAAATAGTGTCATAACAAAAGAATTGGAAAACTACATGTGCAATTACAATATCCGCTTTCTTTTGGCTAAGATAAAGCATGTACACAATGCACTTATTGACCATGTATGGTCAAATGTGCCCATTTCACAATACACCCTCTTTATCTTAGGCACATACTGGTCTAACCATGATAAAATTTGTCTTTTACTTGAATTATGAAATATACATCAAGCATATTACAAAATCATATTTCCATGTCTCAAAGCATATCTGGATACTTTGTTTCACAAAACCAAATCATTCAACTAGGATCATCCAACTTATTAATATTTTCTGGATTGTAATAGATTTTGGCCATAAAAAATTCTATATAACCACAACCATGGATCAAGAAAAACAAAGGTGCATGCTTCTAACTCTATCTTTTACTCTATTCCTTTGATTCTCATTTACTGTATGTAAATTTTACTTCTTTTCCCTTACATACCAACTTACATTCATGTTCATTGTATTTTGTGCATTCCCACATTGAAACAAACATAATAACTAGACAAGACGAAGGACTCTTAACCACAAATGTAGAAGAATACATACAAAGGTGCATGCTTCTACCCTTATTTCATATTCCATTGTTTTGTATTTCATTTATTGTCTATATATTTAATCTACTGCTTTGCACCTAGTTTATTATATGTAGATACTGCATATCTTTCTACATAATAACTTATCTTCATGTCAACTGTATTTTTTGTACTGCTACATCGAAATAAATAGAACTGTATTTATTTTTTTACATGTCTTTCTACATACCAACTTACCTTCATGTCCATTGTATTTTCCGCATTGCTACATTGAAACAAACAAACTAATTGGACAAAATGATGAAGTCTTATATGCCATAGAAGAGGAAGCTAAAGTACACTCTTCAAAAAGGTATACCAATAGTGATAGTAAATCAAACACACAAAACGAGTATGTGGATAAAATATTGGACTAGAAAATGATGATTTGGAAATAATGGGGCTTTGTTGAGACTTCCCTCTTCCAAAAATTGTTATCCCCTTATCTATTTTCCCACTCTCTTTTATCCCTTTTTTCCCCCTCTTCTATACTTAACCGAATTCCCCTTTCTTTTCCCCCTCTACTTTCCCTTTTTGGTTACTTTACTTAGTCATTTTTCCGAAAATGTGTAGGTGCACAGGTTGGCGGACTCACAGGTTCACATTTCCACTCATTCTTCTATATCACGAGTCCAACCGACTGCTTCCCCATTCCATGCTTAGCCACTTTTTTTATCACGAGTTCTCAGGCTGGCAGGCTCAAAATTGTGCTTCTATTGTTCCATGTCCTGCAAACAACACCTGAAGTTCCGTGATATACAAATTGACAGCTAGACTCCTGGGCTGGAGGGTTCAAGATTGTGCTTCTATTGTTCTGTGACCTACAAAAAACACCTGGAGTTCTGCAATATACATATTGGACGCCAGACTCCCCCATCATGCTTTGTTCTATGTTACACATTTTGCACTCAAAATTTCTGAGACATACAATTTGATCGTCAGGTCCCCACGTCTCCTGAGTATCCCTTGACACCCTATTTCATACTCGATCCCCTTCAAGCCTGTATATGACATCCAGAACAATTATGAACAATATACAATGCATATGCTTATTTAGTCGTTGTCACGTTCAATGTACACATGTTTTCATCATAAAAACTTCGACGAGTGACATGGGAATGAGTATTCAATCATCGCAAATATCAACAAAATGACAAGGCCAAAGGTAAAGATTCATACATTATGCTCTTGCAATGTTTAGCAAACAAATATATTGAGTTATTTATTCATCTATTCCATGATAAATATGTTGATGTCATCTACAACACATGTTTTTTAGTTCACAAGAAGTATCGATGAGCACAAGTAAAATTCCCAACATAATGCAAGCTCCACAGACTAAGAAGTATGGTTACAAAACTCTGACATACATACTTCATCCAAATGGTTACAAAACTCTAACTTGCATACGCGTTCACATTTCCACTCATGCTTTTATATCATGAGTTCGATCGATCTCTTTCCCATTCCATACTCAACCAATTTTTCGATCGTGGGTTCCCGGCTAGGCGAACTCAAGATTGCACTTCCATTGTTTCGCGCCCTACAAACAACACCCAAAGTTCCATGATATAAAAATTGACAACCAAATTCCCCTTTCTTTTTCCCCTCTACTTTCTCTTTATGGTTACTTAGTCGTTTTTCCAAAAATGTCTCATGCTTTTATATCACGAGTCCAACCAACCGCTTCCCCATTCCATAGTTAGCCACTTTTTTGATCGCTGGTTCCCAGGAAGGCACGCTCAACATTGCACTTCCATTGTTCCACGACCTACAAACACCCAGAGTTATGCAATATACAAATTGACCGTTGAACTCCGCCATCATGTCTTGTTCTATGTTACACATTTTGGAGTCAAAAGTTCGGAGACATACAATTTGACCATTGGTCCCTCACATATCCTGAATATGACTTGTGACCCTATTTTGAAGACCAACCGACCGCTTTCCATACTTGGCCATTTCTTGGAATCTCTTTCACGGGTCGTCAGGTTGGCGGGTTCATGAAATCTCCAATCCTTAATCTCTTTTCGTTGTCCCTGCCACCTTCACACTTCTTTCTAAGTATGCAATTATTAAGCTTTAATTCTAAGAGCTCATCATGCGAGAACCGTAAATATTTTTATTAATGAGAGAAAGGCTCGAGGAGATCTCCCATTAATACGTATTAAACCAAAATTTGCGGAGGGTTATATTATCCCTTTCAAGTGTTCATTTCAAACATCATGGAATCTCTTTCGTGCGTCGTCGGGTTGGTGGCTTCACGAAATATCCAATCCTTAATCGCTCTTCATCGTCCCTGCCACCTTCACACTTCTTTCTAAGTATGCAATTAGTAAGCTTCAATGGTAACAACTCATTATGCAGGAACTGTAGAGATTGTCATTAATCAGTGAAAGGCTTGAGGAGATCTCCCATTGATACACATTAAAACAATATTTGTAGAGGGTTATATTATCCCTCCAGAGTGTTCATTTCAAACATCATCTGGAGCAAACAAACGTTCTTTTCAACTTATGGAAGCAACTTGACAATAGTTCCGTGGAGATACAGTAAACACCTTCGGGCATGATGACCAGAACTTCCAGTGGTCCAGGGTATATTCTTACAACTCATCCCCTTCCGCCTAGAAGGAAGTAATTTGGATGTCTGGAATTTATCGTGCAGACTATGTCCCTGAAGTATTTGACTGTAAGGACATGGTCTCTTGGTGCACTGAGAGATATATTTCAAGCCAAATAATTATTCAATTGCGAGACCAGTCTCACGTTTCTTTGTCACCTCAGGTCTTCCACAAGATGTTGAAATTTCCCGAGCCAACATTGACCTTCAGAGGAGAAGAGTGCATGGAGTTCCTAAAAAAACATGATAATCAATTTTGTATGCATGTTCAAGAGCTTTTCGATGCCTTTTGCATGTTGTTGCACTAGATGAACAACACAAAATTGTATGCATGTTTTTATTTTTGTAAATCCTCTACCTGTATTTATGAAAAGTAGGTTCAATTCTTCGGTGAAAATAACTCAATCCAATGTATATAGATAGATATATATTATCCATTATTTTTATTATAGATTTACTATTAAAAAATTGCCTTGGAATCTTGGTTGGGGCTTCTTTATTGGATTTAACACCTCTTCTCGTTTGCATGGTTCAATAGTCTTGTAAATCTTAAATATTGTATTGACTCAAGTAATTTGATCAAATATTAAGCATGGAACAATTATGTGACAATGAATTTTGTCGATCACATGAGGCTTCTACGGAAACATAAATGAATTTCACACACAGTTTCAAACCAACATTCAATTCCATTTGTAATGTAGATAGAACATAGCAACACTAATTTGCGACACGGGAGTTGGGGCCCCACCCAAGAAGTTTCGTTCTCATCTCAACCTTATTGATCGAATGATATCTTATTTCCCTCTCGCTTCCTTTATTCCTTCACTCGAGAAGGAAGCATACTACTGGTTGTCCATCCCTTGACCTCTATTTGAGCACTTTTAATTTATTAATGAAATTACCAAAATTATTCTTCGCAAATATTTTGAAAAAATATAATATATGCTAGCTGAAGTCAAATGGGGCTATGATATCAACCACAAAATTAAAATTCAAGTTCGTCGTTGTTATACTTACGATCAAGTTGATAGTACAATARGTTTATTTCAACAACCCTCCATTGATTTCTYTGTAKCTTTTCAATGCTTCTCTTATGAAAACACATCATGGAAAGTATAACTATGACTCACTTTCTATATTCTTTGATTGAAGAGCCTGTAGAGATGTCTAAYTGACTTCATATTTATTGTTGCTCCTAAAGTCTTCACCYGAGTGCTAAAGGGMAAAGCCAGGCCACCRAAAGTTTGGAATGGTCGTTATTTTGAATTTGTTGGTGAGTTAGAGGRTTGTTTCACCAAGACAAAAGCATGGTCAAATTGGAAAGATGATATGGATGAGGGTTCTCYTTGGATGGTAGCAGAGTAATGACARACAAATKAAATAATAGAGGTAAAAACAGAGGGAAACAACAAACCATTCAATGAATAATTTGCTGCAAGAAGTTTAATACTTAAAATAATATTTCAAGGCATTAAACAATGTATCAAAAACACAATTACTCCCACAGGTTGCAATAAAACCAAATCTTCATCAAAGCATTAGCTGAGGCACCTCGGTCGCCTGGAATGAACAATATCCCAATATACCAAATCGACCTCCCTATTATTGGATTGACAAAGATGAATATTATGGGATCAGAGAATTTTTTTGTGTGAGAATTGAATTGGAAAAAAATGTTACTTGTTCTAGTTTTTTTAAGGCCTTATCACAGTAAGAATGCAAAATTATGCTAACCCACTGTTATCTACAAAATCAAAACATCAATAACGCCTGTAAATCAACTATACATAGCTATAGCCAAAAAATCAAGTTATAGTTTATATTTGCATTTGCTCACACCCTTTTTAATTATACACACACAATACAAAACGAGTATGTGGATAGAACATTGGACTAGAAAATGATGATTTGGCAACAATGGGGCTTGTTTGAGACCAATTCCCGCTTCCAAAAATTTCCCTCCCCTTTTTTATTTTCCCACTCTCTTTTATCCCCTTCTTTTCCCTCTTCTATACTTAACTAAATTCCCCTTTCTTTTTCCCCTCTACTTTCTCTTTTTGGTTACTTAGTTGTTTTTCCAAAAATGTCTAAGTGCGCGTGTTGGAGGACTGACAGGTTCACATTTCCACTCATGCTTTTATATCACAACTCCGATCGACCGCTTCCCCATTCCGTACTTAGCCACTTTTTCGATTGCAGGTTCTCGGGAAGGCGAGCTCTAGATTTCACTTTCATTGTTCCGTGACCTACAAACAACACCCAGAGTTCTGCGATATACAAATTGACTGCTGGACTCTCCCATTGTGCCCTCTTCTGTGTTACACATTTTTCACTCAAAAGTTTCGAGACATACAATTTGACCATCGAGCCCTCATGTCTCCTGAGGATCCCTTGTCACCCTATTTTGAAGCCCGACCGACTACTTTCCATAATTGGCCATTTCTTGGAATCTCTTTCGCGGATTGTTCGGTTGGCGGGTTCACAAAATCTCCAATTCTTAATCGTTTTTCCCGTGCCCACCACCTTCGCACCACTTTCCAAGTATGCAATTAGTAAGATTTAATGCTAACAACTCATCACGCAACAACCGTAAATATTGCCATTAATGAGAAAAAGGCTCGAGGAGACAGTCACACTTACTATCCCTACACAACTTCTCCAGAAACATGTAGAAAAGATCTTTCCAGGTAATGGGATATCCATTACAAATTTCAATATATTACCGATAACAAGTCCGATCGATCGCTTCCCCATTCCATACTTAGCCACTTTTTTGACTGCGGGTTCCCGAATAGGCGGGCTCAAGATTGCACATCCATTGTTCTGCAACCTACAAACAACACCCAGAGTTTCGCGATATACAAATTGATCGCTGGACTGCCCCATCATGCGCTCTTCTGTGTTACACATTTCTCACTCAAAAGTTCTGAGACATGCAATTTGATTATCGGGCCCTCACCTCTCCTGAGTATCCCTTGTGACCCTATTTTGAATCCCCACCTTCAAAATTCTTTCTAAATATGCAATTAGTAAGCTTTAATGCTAACAAATCAACATTCAGGAACCGTAAATATTATCATTAATGAGTGAAAGGCTTGAGGAGATCTCCCATTAATACACATTAAACCAAGATTTGCGGAGGGTTATATTATCCCTTATGAGTGTTCATTTCAAACATCATGGAATGTATTTTGTGGGTTGTTGAGTTGGAGGTTCATGAAATATCCAATCCTTAATCGCTCTTCCCTGTCCCCGCCACCTTTACACTTCTTTCAAAGTATGCAATTAGTAATATTTAATGCTAACAACTCATCATGCATGAAACATAGATATTTTCATTAGTGAGTGAAAGGCTCGAGGATATATCCCATTCATATGCACTAAACCAATATTTGCGGAGGGTTATATTATCCCTTCCAAGTGTTCATTTCAAACATCGTCTGGAGAAAATGAACATTCTCGTCAACTTATGGTGGCAACTTGACAACAATTCTATGGAGATACAGTGAACATCTTCAGGCGTGAGGACCAGAACTTCCAGTGGTCTAGGGCATATTCTTACTACTCATCCCCTTCCGCCTAGAATGAAGTAATTTGGACCTCTAGAATTGCTCGTGCAGGTTGTGTCCTTGAAGTATTTGGCTGTAAGGAGGTGGTATCTTGGTGCATCGATAGATATATTTCAAGCCAAAGAATTATTCCATTGCGGAAACACTCTCCTATTTCTTTGTCACCTCAGGTCTTCCGTAAGATGTTGATATTATTGGAGCCAACATTGACCTTTAGAGGAGAAGACTGCAATGAGTTCCTAAAACATCATGATAACGGGTTGGGCCTATTACCCGAGTTCCTTGAAGACCCGACGACAGTTCTTGAAGATATAACAAGGTTGCAAGTTAGTTCGTTAAGAAATCCATTCCGGGAAATTGCCTAGTTGTTTACGAGGATAACGAGACATGAATCCACATGAAGCATTTTCCGCATGATTCTTTATATTTTGTATTTCATAGTCAAGGAACATGCCATTTTTGATTGGGGGAAGTTGATTTCCATTGAAATCCGTTCCCAATTGTCATGATTCAAACATGAGAAGAAATTTATATGTCATCCTACTTGGTTTTCGCGATAACGCATTGTTGTCCATTTCCAAAACTGTCTGTGTCCAAGAAGGTAAACTGTGAATTCGACCATGTAACCTTGTGGTACCAAGACTTATGGAGGCACAAGGCCTCCCATTTCTTTTATGAGGTTTTTAATGACTTTGTCTCAGTTTTCAAATATTTATTGTTAGGAAAGGATGCTCCTCGGATGTTTGACCAGGAAACTAAGTTTTTGTACAGGAGGGGACACTTGAAAAAATGGAGAATTACAGTGTAATAATGATTTTTGGCTCTAAGGAAAATCCTGCGTTCCTTCCATGTCACATTACAGACATAATGTTTGTTACAAAAATAACAAGGCAATACAACTACTAGTTGTATTTTTTCCATGAGAAGAGAAAAAAGTAGTTCATTCCTCTGCCTTGGAAACTCAGGGACTTCGTTTTCAGGAACGTCAATAATATTGACGAATTCGTAGGCCATTTCAATGACTTGAACCTAATATATGTTGAAAGAATGAGAGGGTTTGACCCTAATGGGATTTTTGTAGAACATTTAGTAGAAGTTGGCTTCAACAATTCTTTTATCCATACACTATTGAACAAAGATAGAGACAATGAAAAGAACACTCCTGCTCCTGACGATGACGACCTAGAGACATTGCAAAGCACCAATGAATTGTACAAACAACAGGGAAAAGGACCCGATGAGATGAGTGTCCAATCCCCAACTGCCACTCCCAAGAGTACGACATCCCAGAGCATATATTCAACAACCCACCCCAGTAAGAAAGCAACCCACAATTCTTCAAACAAAGAAGGAGATAAGAACCCTCCTACAGGTAAAATTGATAGTTCTCACAAGCTTCCCGTGAAGAAGAAGAGAAAAAAAATTGTGCAAGAAGCGGAAGAGCCCCGAACTGAAAGTGATATACATGTCTTCTCCCTTGAAGACATGGAACTTGAGACTAATCTCCAAAACATATTCCCCAATTTGATCAGCCCGAGGACGCGATCCACCATAATCATCTAATGGAAATAACTGAGACCGAGATTTTTTACGAAGATGAATCCTTCGTATTCCATAGCGCCTTTTTTGACAACGAATCTAAAAATTTAATTATTGAAAAGAGAGATGTAAGAAATAAGAAAGGAAAATCTCATTCAGAGATTAACCTTAGGAACATGCAACCGTCCCAAATCTCCCTAATTCACCGAGCAACCGAATATGCTCTTGATGATTCCATTGGAGGCCTTAAGGTGAAGAATGCCAAACTGAAGCACCAAATCAAGGAATTGGAGGAAGCTTTGATTCCTATCCCATTTATTTCCAGTCCTTTAGCAATAACCGTGCCTTCCACCCATGCAACCAAGTTAAAAGGATCCTTCGGCCTCCTCACATCGTGTAGAGGCTATGTGGATAAGAATATCAAGAAAAGAATGGAGCTAATTACTGAAGCCTGGGAAACATAAAAAAGTATAACTTCCTTTGGAGCGAGGGCACATCCCTCCAGGAATATTTGCAGGTAGATTTAAAAAATGAAGAAGGTTTATATCTAGACGCGGTCGTCCCTTTTGGAATCAAAGTCACCAACATGACATAAATGAGAAGAATATAATAAGATCTCTCCTCCCCAAAATGGATCAAACAATTAAATGCGTACTGGAAAGAGAAAGTTAAGAACCTACATCTCATTGTCCTATCACGTGAACAAGTCGTATCAAAGAAAGAATAATTATTTAGAAAGATGATCGAAATAGACTTAGCCAGAAGTACCAATGAGGTCCAAGACCCCAAATTAATCCTTAACTCCTTTTTCTTAACCAAGCAGGCCTTCAATGAACAAGTTGAGATTTTTAAGGGGTTGTCTTTTGAAATTTTTTACGACATCCTTGAATATCATGAGGATTACATGGACAACTGGCTAGTGGACTATTCGCTAAAAAATCAATAAATTGAAGAGGCTCTGCGTAATATTTATATCGATCTAAGGGAATTAGAAAGAGAGATTTTCAACATAAAAATCCGACATGAGATCAACGTGGCCCCCATGAGAAGCTACATTGAAGAATGGCTCCAAAGGGAAATCAACAAGCTCACCGACGAAGGGCAACAAGCGGTTGACACGATTCCAGTAACCGTCAACGAGAGAAATAAAAAGGAATCAACAAGAAAATAGGAAAGGGGGAGAGAGACACCATCACAGTAAGTCTATACTGATCAAATCCTTCTTTCTTTATAAATCCATTGATTCCACCTCTTTAAATAGAAATGTCTAACCAAAGAATGATAACTTCCAATTTCTTCTTTCCAGGTCTTGTTGTCTACTGTCGCCCACTTCTTATTTCTACAACCCTATTTTTTATTATATTCTTCAAAGAAAACTATTTCGGGAACAATCTCGACAGTGCCTTGTAACCCTGTTTTCAGAATGCAAAGTTAGTTCTCTTTATGCATGCTGATCATCTTCTTTTATTTTTATGTGCTCATAATATTTATCTTAAACTATGCTGGATGTCAGGAAATTATGTTTATTTAATTTTAATGTTTAATGTGTGTGATTCCTGGTCCTATTTTCCAGGAACCTTTATTTCAAAAAACAAAAAAAAAACATTTTCTATCGTTTTGTATTGCTTTAAGTCATTACGAAAAAATTTCTCTAAGTCCCACATTTGAACTATACATGCCCCAGGAAAATTTTTAAGAGGACTACCACATCTATAAAAATGCAGTAGGATTGACATCCTCATTAGGTTGGAGTTTCATTCCTAACAAATTCAAGGGTCAACAAACATGTAAATACATCTGCAAGAATATCCACATAAATAAAAACCTTCAATTTTTTTTATCATTGCCGAAAAACAATCAACTGGATAGACATGTTACAAATATATCAGTTGGTACTATACTGAACTGTCATAGGCATCTTACAAATATTTCAGTTGGGTAGACATGTTACAAATATGCCCTCTTCCTGGAGAGAAATTGCAGATCAACCTCTGCAAAGTGGGCTTGCTGCTCACAGACACAAGTTTCAATAAAAGGGCATCTTCCTCTTTCTCAACACCTTCTTTTCACATGATTTAAATTAACTTCAATGAGTTGAAAACTCATGAAAATAGATCTATATAATATAATGAAATGGATGTTGTTTACTTTGTCCATCGGAAAAATTAAAGAATTGAGTATGGAAGTTGAATTTAACTCTCAATATTGGGAGTATACAAAAATCATTATAAATGAATTTCATAAATATTTTGACTATATTGACTATAGTTGGAAGTATTCAAAGATCATTATAAATGAATTTCATAAATACATTAAAGAGATAAAAATTACCATGAAGGAACGAAAATTTCCAAGATGGCAAGTCAGACTCCAACAATATATCAAGTTACAAGTGATGGGGATATTTGTGCTTTTTAGTAGCTATCTATTGCACTACCGGTAATAGGAAAAATTAGGAAATCTTATTAAGAAAATAAAAGAAATATGGATTATGCAAAACACAATATAATTAGAATGAGAATACTTTCAAAAACTAAATGGTTTCAATGTAAGAATTGCTCTAGGAGATTAACGCTCGGGTGCCTTTTCTTTCTGAAATGAATGTGAGCCGCCGATCAATTTCCAATGTGCGATTTGGGTGACCTTGACACTTTAGCATCCCTACTAAATTTTTACCAACCTGCCAATTTTAGAACTCCCTTGGCCATATTTAGCGATGGAACAAATTTCTCACAAAGTGACTTTCTCGCTAATTTCTTGTTAACTTGATATTAATATAATATTATCATTAACTAATTCAGGAATTCGGGACTTTGGCTCTTCAGGGCTCCGGGCTTCAGGGGAACTGTGTTTGTTCTGGAAGGAAAACTCCCAGAGTGACATTCTCCTGGAGTCATGTAGCAACTTGATGTCTTATGGCTGACGTGTTGCAAGGTGCCACGTGTTCTTTTCCACATGGATACCACATGTCCTGCCTGCTCCTTGCCACATGTCCACAACATTTTCCATGTGTCTCCTGTACTTCGAGCTTCTCATTCTCCCACGGTCCCTCCATACTTGTGCATTTATTCCCATTCCAACCTGGCAGGGACTATGCTGCCATGCAACAGTTGTTTAACTTGAAACCATTAACAAAGTCATCACTATATTTCTTAATACATTCTTAATACAACAACTACATGAAATTGTAACAAATGTTCATGAAAGATTTTAACTTTAATCCAAAACTTTTCTTGTCATTTAAATTTATTTGGAGAAATTTAAGAGCTTTTCTAAAAACCCAAAAACATAACAACCTAAAATCACTACATTATGTTTCGTAATACAAGAATTGCACGAAATGGTAATGAATATTCATGAGAGATATGAACTTAATCCATAATTTTTTTTATCATTTAAATTTATTTAGAAAAATATAAGAGCTTGTATGAAAACTTGTAACCATTGCACTACAAAAGTACAATGTAAGCCTTGGTAGAAAAACATTGAATGACACAAATCACACAAATGTATTATTTCTTGATTATATCTAAGGGATGCATCCTTTCATGGATGGTCACCATATGTGCCTTTATGTTCTTTATATATTTGGCACATTCATCATTGTACATCTCATCTATTCATTATTTATTTATCTCATTCAATATATTCTTTTATCCAGTGTGGAATACAATTATTTATTACATTTATGATGGATGTGTATGGTAAGAACCATGTTGGTTCTTTACATTGGTATCAAATCTTAGTTGTTGATCCTAGCCACTGGTCATATGGAAAATTAAGAAAAAAAAATCAATAAAGAAAAAAAAAATCGATAAAGAAAAAAAAAATCTACAAATAATATCCACTTTGGTGATCCATTCTTTTAATAAAGAAAAAATAAGGGAGAAGAAAAAATAAAGAAATAATTAAAAAAGAAAAGGTAATTTAAAAGAAAAAGTTCCAGAAAAGGAAGAGTAAATTTTGGTTTTACTATTGGTGGTTTACAGGTCCATGGTTTTGGTAAACCATTAACCCATGATATTCCAATGATATCCTTTTATATACACATGAGGGTCTTTTGAAGTAATATTAATTCAACCAAAGTCAAAAAATATTTTAGCCAAGTAATAGTGTGCTCAATTAACTTGTGTAAAGGATATTCATAAAGGAAAAGTAAGAAGAGAGGGTATTAAAAGAAAAAAGATAACTTTTCATAAATTACAAAATTGCAATTTATTTTAAAACAAAAAGTGACAAGGTAAGAATTTCATTTATTAAATATTGTGGAGTTAGAGATATCCACAAAAAGACAAGGAGGAAAGGTTTTATAATAATTTATAAAAAATACCATCATAAAGTTAATTTCTCAAAGTAAAAATTTTAAATATTAAAAGGACGACACTTTTATATATAAAAAAATAAAAAGGGTGGTAAAAAGTATCCAAAGTTTACTAAATACAAAGGATTGTAAAAAGCGTTTTAAAGTCAAAGGTGATATAATAAAAAAGGGATAAAGTATTATTACTATATTATTAGATGGAAGACATGGATACCAGTGGTGAAAAAAAAGAAGATTTTTTGATGCTCCATCAAAATATATTCTTCATGAGATATTAAAAGTTAAGGGCACCATTCACAGACGTGATATCATGTGTTCTCCCACTGAACTAGGAGAATTATATAGACGTGGATATCGCTGATCAATTACAAATTCCAGAATCAAGTATAGAGAAAATAAAATTGTGGAACAAATATAAAATAAACAATTTATCCTTAAGAATCGACAATTATATTTTTGAATCTCAATTCATTTTTAAAAGTATAGATCTGGAAGATGTTTACATATTCTTAGGTTTTGACTGGATGGAAACATTGGGTATGTTATTTATTAATGCACAAAAGAAAATTTTGACGTTCTTCTATAAGAAGAAGAGACTAACATCACAAGACTATTGATTAAGGTTGGTTGTCATTGATGTCAACCCTTGAAGAAAGACCCATAGCACAAAGGTTTGGGTAATGGACCCAATAGTGTTTGATGTAAATATGACTCATTATTTTTTTGTCATGGTTGATAAGAAGTAAATATGG
>ML791507.1:886666-902860 GCA_009831015.1 Picea engelmannii | reverse complement strand
CCCTCCGCTTAAAGGTAGAATGGCAAGGGGGCTCTAGAATCCAATCCCGACCGTAGATCTGAGAGCATAGATTCTGACCGTCCATATTTTCACGCTGCATATCCAACGGTGCAAGTAAATTTGAACAAGATCAGAGGGAAACTGTAGCACGACATAGTATAACTATCAGAAACCACTGATGGTTTCATCCAGAGGACTCAAAGACACTTGGGGATGATTGACAGAGAAGGTGAAGAGCCTCTGAGAATCTTCAAGAGGGATGAAGATGTTCGTGGAGGTGATTGAAAGCTGGATGGGCATTGAGGCCTGTAACTGAAACAGAG
The DNA here is from genome assembly GCA_009831015.1 of Picea engelmannii. Taxonomy (NCBI): domain Eukaryota; kingdom Viridiplantae; phylum Streptophyta; class Pinopsida; order Pinales; family Pinaceae; genus Picea; species Picea engelmannii. Next base: position 902,537 of record ML791507.1, on the reverse strand, counting down.
AAGGTGAGCTTGACTTTCATAGAGAAGACGAAGAGTCTCAACTTCCATAGAGGTTGAGAAATCTCAGCAGAACACCCAGTGATGCTGGACGCATGGTGGAAAATGACCAGAGAAGCTGAAGAGTCACGATGATGATCAGACAGAGCACTCAAGTTGCGGAGGAATTTTGCGCGGAGTGTGCATGCAGAGGCATTGTGAATATTGCATGCACAAGATGCACGGAAGATATATATACATGGTACAGAGAAGAGAAGGGTTGTTGGTGCTGTTGGAGTTGTTGTGGTTGTTGTTGTCCTGGGGAAAATTCAAGTGTGAGCAAGGAGGCAGAGCGCAGGAGAAGAGATGCACGCTAGAGGAAGGTTGCATCAAAGGGACATGGTGCAGAGAGTATAAAAAGCAGAAGAATAGAAAGAGCAAGGGGCGTGCAGAAGGCACTGATGCAGACATGACAGAGCAGCATAACAGAACAACAACAAGGCTGGTAAGCCATTGAATAATGTTATATCATTGTAGTAAGTTTCAGTAACAAAGAGTTTATTATTTAGGGTGGTTGGGAGGTGCTAGGGAGGACTGGTGTCCTCAAAGGTTCAAGTGGGTGCTTGAACACAGGGATTTGGTGCTTCCTTCTAGTTGGTGCTAGAGAAAACAGGGAGTTGGTGCTTCCTTCTAGTTGGTGCTAGAGAAACCAGAGAGTTGGTGCTTCCTTCTAGTGGGTGCTAGAGAAAACAGAGAGTTGGTGCTCTCAGTAAGTTGCAACTTGAAAAACTGAGGTTGTAGCCTCATTATGAGTTGGTGCTCATATGTATGATAATGTAAAGAATGTAACTATTACTTATCATATAAAGAAAAAGAGGTTTTTACCCTGCATGGGTTTCCTCGGGAAATATCTGTCTCTGTGTTTCTCATATATGTGAATGATGTTGAAAGTGCCATTGTTTATTTCCCTGCATTATTTTGATCATCATTTAGTGTTTCTACAAATATTTTAAAATAAGAATAATTGTTTAAGCATGGTAACAACTGATTCACCCCCCCTCTCAGTTGTCCAACAATAAAAACATATGATGTCAGTTAATTTTGAAAGCAATGTTCCTAGTGTTGCAATTGAGGAGCTCCTGTGGAATTTGCAGCCTCTGCATGGTGTCTATAATCCCACTGTACCACTTAGCGAATGCTATGGTGTTGAAAGCTGTATTCTCCGAATATGTCCTAGATTTCCAGGGCTCAAACATCTTCACAAGGATCCCCTTGTCTTCTAGCACCGACGGTCTTCCCATGGGTGGTTTCCACTTGAAAATATCAAATTCCATTAACAAATATTCATAAGTGAAGGTGCCTCCCTTTTCCTCGGCTTCCTCACAAGCCACTAGTAGTTCCTCCAACAAGTAACTACACTGGTTGAATATAACACCATTGGTGCAAAAGTCTACTACTGACAATGCATCTAGCGTGCATCCTCCCTTGTAATATGACCTCATAACCTTGTTGTCTATGATGTAACAACTAGTCCTGACTGTCTCTGGTAGTATGGGGTCAAATTTTACTGTGTGCCCCCCCCTCTTTGTGTTGAACCTCTCATAGAGGTTGGGTTCTCCTTTCTTTTTGTCGTGCTTACTAGGACCCTGGAATCATTTCGACACATCCTCCCCTTTGAAGGACAGTTCAGTAAGATGATGGATGTCTTCAACATGGATTGGGTACCGCCTATCCAACCAAAGACTTTGGTCATGCACCCTGCTGATTAGGAATTTAGTGCATCGTGCAACCTCACAAGTAGTACTGAATACTAGTAGGTCTCTAAGGTTCATGATAGTCGAGTTGAATAGGTTGATAAATTTTAGTTTTGGAACGAATTGCATGCCTCCCAACTCGTCTGGAGATATATCCTAGAAGATGCCTATGTTCATATGGGGGAACAATATTGGATCTGTTAAGTCAAGATCAAGGAGCTTGACCTGCTCCACCTTCCCCTTGAGATCACCTACGACCTCAAATTGGGGGTTGCAAGGCTCGTCTGGTACTGCATCTTCTGACATGGCACTTTGACTTCTTGTGGCTCTTCGGATTGTGGATTCTGAGTTATCACAACTTTTGCGGCGAGCTAAGGACTATGGGTCATGACTGCGGGTTTCACAATTGCACAGGCTTGCTCGCTCTACAGAATTCATAAATTACTAAGTTATTTTGAAAATGATGCATTCTATGATGAGTTCTCAGAGCCTTATACTTGGGCTTAGCATCAAGTTTAGCAATAACTGTTGTTCGTTATGACCATATGGATGCAACTTGGATCTGAGTTGTCTGACGGGACGAGTTAACATGGTAAATCCTATCGGGCGATTCTGGCATTTACTTGTGTGAATTGGATAGGGATGTGGCCAGTTTGATACCTTTCTATTTGACGGGTGGGAATCTCGGCGTGAATACCGATGGCATCTTCGCATATCGTGGCTTTATGGCTTAACTGAATTCTGATGGGTTACTGTAATGGAAATAAAGGTTGTGACTAGAATGGGTTTGTGTGACACATGGATTCATATTGTATTCGAATTCATTCTCCCTCCAACCACAAAGGGGTCCTCGCCATATTAATGACTGTCATTTAATGGATTCTTTATGCTTCTGATCCTATGCTTTTGATTCATTCATTCTGCATCAACCGACACTTAAACAAAAAAATGAACTACGTGTCGTGGCACAACACTACACACATCGAATTTATTAACTGAATTTACAAAAAATGCAGAAAACTCAAATCTACCTATTATACATGCTCCTTCGTATTAGAGAAACAATCCTTTTAGCTCAGTTCCGAGATATATAGGGTTTCATGAGAGCGCCATTCACCCATCCTAGTTGCAACATACCATCCAGTTGCGGGAGTCTGACTACTCCTGAGGGTCAGATCTCCACAATTCTAAATGGTCTCAACCAATGCATTCACAACTTTTCAGGATGCTTCTGGTACCGACTATCATAGAGTAGAACCTTGTCTCCTTGCACAAATACTTTGGTTTTAATGTTCCTATCATGCCAAGATTTTTGTGTTGCTTTTTCAACCGACTGATGGATGTCTACTAAAAACCTGGTCTCCTCGATTTCTTGTAACACCATAAGTCTCTGCGTAACTGATTCCTCCTTAGACATATGTGTGATATGTGCAATGTACAAACTTGGAGTGATGAATTCTGCAGGCACCACTACCTCTTCCCATAAACTAGCTGGAACGACGTGTACCTATGGAGTTTCTTTATGGTCGTCCTATAAGCCGATAATACTTCTGTAACTCTGTCATCCCAATATTCCTGATTTGCACAATAGACCTTTGTTAACCCTCTCTCCAAAATCTTGTTGAATTCTTCTACTGTTCCATTGGCCTGTGGGTGGTAGGGGCTACTTTTGTGATGTTGTATCAGGAACTCTATTGTAATCTTGGCTATAGTGCTACTAATAAAATGAGCTCCCTGATCACTGGTTAGGCTCCTAGGACATCTGAATCGAGTGATAATATTATAAAAAATGAGCCTAGCAGCAGTATCGATCGACCAATCATGAACAATTGTTGCTTCAACCCAACATGTAAGGTAGTCAGTTGCGGTAATGATGTACCTAGCCTTTGAATGCTTAGTTGTGGGGTTGATCGGTCCAATGAAGTCAACTGCCCACTTATGAAATGCGTGTAGAGCTCAAGTTGGTTGAAGTGGTAATTCATCTCGTCATGACGGCTTACCCACTCTTTGAAAAACATCACATGATATAGCATATACATTTGCATCCTTGAAGAGTGTTGCCCACCAAAGTCTGGCTTGCAGAAATTTTTACGCAATGGCCTTTCCTCCTACATGACCTCCCACAACTCCTCTTTGGAATTCCTAGAGTATATCCTGTCTTTCATGGTCTAAGACGCATCTTCTGAGGATACTATCTATTCCCAATTTATACAATTGTCCCGCAATCAACTGGTAATACGCTGCTCTCACAACCATATGGTGTTTCTGGGTTGCAAAATATGTTTCTGGGCAGGCCCCTATACTTAAGAAAACTTTTATGTCCTCCAGGTACTCTAGTATGGCCTCAACCCATAACAATTATGCATCTGGGAGCTGATCGTCGATTGCTCTGCCACTTTTCCCTGACTCTAATCTAGATAGGTGATCAGGTCCTACATTGTTTCTTCTAGGCTTATTGATTACTTCAAAATAAAATTCCTGAAATAATAGCAACCATATACAAATTCCCCCTTCCAACACAGGTTTGTTAACTAGATATTTTAATGCAGAATGATCAGTAAAGAACTTGAAATGAGAACCTAACAAATAATGTCTAAATTTCTGCAAACATAGATCATGGCTAAATCCCTCCCTTTCTGTCGTTGTGTAGTTTCGCTCTGTTTGTGACAACTTCCGACTCGCAAAATAGATAGGTTGATCCATGTATCCATCTCCAGGTTGCACTAAGATAGCTCCTAAGAAAATTCCTGAAGCGTCTACATGGACATGAAATTCATTTTCCCAGTTTGGGAATATCAGAATCAGTGTTGTGTTGAGATTATCCTTTAGGGTTTCGAACGCTTTATCACATTTTGGAGTCCATTGGAACATTTCATCCTTTTTCAATAGGTTTTCCAAAGGTGCAGTAATGTTTGCATATCTTCTAATGAACCTGCGATAGTACCCTGTGTGTCCCAGCGTGGAGCGCAACTTCTTAGCACTCATAGGTGGTGGCATGTTCACAATAACTGCAACTTTGGTTGGGTCTACTAATACACCTTCTCGGTAGACTATGTGGCCCAAAAAATTCTCATGTGGTATGCAGAAGATACACTTTTTGAGATTCAATGATATCTGCAAGTCTTTGCATCTGTCAAACATCCACCATAACATCGCTACATGTTCCTTAAGCATACTATATATCGTCCAATAATCCATATAAAATTCTATAAACTTGTGAATAAACTCTCGGAAAGCTGCTATTACAATCCTGGAGAAAACTGTAGGGTCGTTCTTCAAGCCAAATGACATCACATTGTATGGGAAATATCCCCATTCTATTATGAATGTGGTCTTCTTTTTGTCCTCTTTGACAATCCTGACTTGGTGGTACCCTGAAAATCCATCTATGAATGAGTACGCTTCCTTCCCCACAACCTGTTCTAGCACCTCATCAGTAAAAGGTGTTGGGAAAGGGTCATGTACACAGGCAGAGTTAAGGCTTCTATAGTCTACATAGACCCTAATATCCTCTGTGACTTTCTTTCTTTGAATGACTATTGGGATGACCCATTTTGCTTCTTCCACTGCAAAAATGAGTCTCGCTTCGAACATATTGTCTATCTCTTTCTTAACTTTCTCTTTTACTCTAGGGTTAAGACGATATGGTCTATGCCTCACAGGCTTGGATATTGGTTTCAATTCGATTTTCATTTCTCCCATAACTGCTTTGATTCCCTTCAACTCTGAAAAAGTCTTTGGGAACAAATCCTCATATTCTCGCAACAAACTCTGTATTTCTTGACTAGTTCGCTCATCCCAGTAGTCTCCCACCATGGATATATTAGGTTTCTCTATGGTCCCTATATTGACTTTGCACAATTTTAATGGGTGATTTTAGGAACTATCAGTCTGACTAGGTATGGTGTTCTAGATTTCTCTGTTCCCTTCTATCTCTTTAATGGCTAGGTTTCTCAATTCCTCTAAGTCATCTGGGCTTTTTGAATCCCTGCTAATCTAATAGAATTCTATAGGATTATTTGTGGAGGGTAAATGAAGGTTGGTTTGAAGTTCTTGAATATGATTTGGACATACCACTATGTTTGATTTATGATTACTATTATCTATAAAAATAAATTCTTTAATATTTTGCAGGGCTACTTCAAGCTCAGGGTACTTACTTGTAAACGAGAAGTCCTTGCAAAAATGAGCTGCTAACATTTTCCAGTCTCTGGTCTGTCTTCTAGTTTCCTGATGTATGAACCAAGCTTTCACGATTGGACATAGAGAATGGGTAAATAATTGAACCTAGAAGAGAGAGGGTATTTCTCTGTCTTTCCACTGTGTCATGCACTGTTCAATATGTACTTTGGGATCAGATTCTCCGTTGAATAGTTGCACAACTTGGAAATCCATTTGCATCTCTGATTCCAACTGATCCTTATTCTAAAACCTATACTTGATATCTTGATTTACATTGTCCCAAGTTATAAGTAAGGCTTTATGATTATCCCACCATCTGGAAGGGGTGTCCTGAAAGGCTACATCTAGTACTGAGATCCTTTTATCCTCTACTACCTTTTATTCCATGCTAAGCAGAAAACTATCGAGTCCTGAGGTGCCATCATATACTAGGTTTTCTATGACTTCAGTCCCAACCCATATGGTTGCTCTGACAGTTGCACATCTCCTTGAGAGTTTTTCGTACGAGCCTTGTTGTGAACTGTCAAATGCCAAATCTGAATATTCGTCTACTGATTGTATACTCCTCAAACTTACTATCCATTAGTGGTAGGATTTATGTAATCGTTTATTTTCTCTATTTCTCTGGGTCCTACATATGGATCCAAGTGTTAAACTACTTTGATTCTCTCAACCTCAAAGGTCATGGTGTCTTTCTTTAAGTCAATTACTGCATAGTTTTCATAGGCCCAATCAATGCCAAGTAGTGCAGGGTAAGGGTCATTATCCCCTATTATTTAAATCACTTCAAAGTCAACTACGGTCTTCACTCCTGCATCATCTATTTCCATGTTCTCTAGTCTTCCTATTGGGAAAATACAATACTGGTTGGCCATTCTTAACTTAATTGGGGAATATGTCGGCCTAGGTTTTCCTAAGGCTTCTTGTGTTCTCTTAGGTAGAATTTTCACATCATATCCTAGATCCAACATGACATATTTAATCTCAAATTCATCTAACTGGGATACTAGTATAAATTATTTTCCAGTTCATACTTTTCTTCTCTGTACTCTCTGAGTACTCTTCTCAGGAATACTAGCCCTTGTTCCTGCTTCTATGGGTTCTTCATTCCCTAAAAATAGGTATAACACATTGTGAAACTTCTCCGTTAATTGATCGTTCCTGAGAATGTCAGAAAATAATTGAAACCAAAGGTCGACTACATTTTGAGGTTGCTCAGATTGTCTTAGTGTGACTACAAGATTTTTGAGTGCAGGGGGTGAAGGAGGGACTTGCGCAATCTTAGGGTAAACAATAGGCTATGAAGGTTTATCTCGCATCTCAGGGAATATTTAAAGAACAAATTATGTTTTAGAGTTTCATACCTATCTTCTTTAGGTGCTTCTTTCTAGATCTGGGGTAGAGTATCAACATCATCTCATGTCTTTGCTCCTCCTCGAGTAACGATATTGAGGTTGGGAAATTTTCTCTTAATAACTCTCTTGATTTCTAAACTGATGAGGTTAGTTCCTCGTTGTCATACCCTATATTCCCATTTTGCAATTAATTATGGGCAATCTTCATTTGTGTTCCAATTGGTTCTACAGTGAGAGCACCATGGCTGCCTTGGATGAGGAAAATATCTAGCTATGTGGCCTTGCTCATCGCAGTCATAACATCTGCTTGGCCCTCTTCCCCCAATTCTTCCTCCTCTAGCTCCACCTCCTCGACCTCTTCCTGGTCCCTCAGGGTTCTCATTCACCTTGAATGTTGTTCAGTCCAAACTGTCTACAAGTGCATCCAACGCTCTACATTTATTGGTGGTATGTGTGGTAGATGCACAAAACTCATAGTGTACTATATTTGGTACTGTTGAATATTTTTGCATAATGGGGCACTTTCCTTGCCCGTGCCCATGGATTCGACAGATCTCACAGTACTCAACTTCTTGTGCTGCTTGGCTCCCAGGAAAAACATGATATGGGGTGGGGTTATGGAATGGTGGGGGTACCATTGAGTTTCGAGGAGGTTCCATTCCCCTCATTCATGGAAATTCGTTCACCAGATGTCCTTCTATATAACAACCGGTGCACCAGACTTGCGGTCATCCTAGTCTAGGTATTGCCAATTTTTGAATATGTTCTGTAAGCATTGATATATTGCCTTGTAGTTGTGCCAAGTTCACATCTTCTAGGGGTATGGTCACTCTCAAGCTCCCAAGGTATCCCACCATGGCTTCAATCTTCATCGATTGTTCCAAGGCATCTGTCAAAGCAACTATCTGTTGTTGTGTTAGTGGAATTCGGGTCAGAGGTAGCAATCCCTGAATGTACCATTCCCTTCAATGTTCCTCATGGATTGGATGTGATAACCTCCCCATAGAATATTTAAACTTTTGACTGTATTCCTAGGTCGATTCACCTTCCCTTTGTTGAATCTCGCACAACTCAGACAGAGCCTATTGTTCTGACTAAGGTAGTTTAAACTCTGCTATGAACCTGGTCCATACTTGGCCAAGTGTGAATGCTTGGCCTTGCATTCCTGGAACTCTTGGTTCAATGATATTCATTTACCACTTGAGAGCACGACCTCTCAAGGTAGTCTGGAACTTAACCAACTTATTCGCATCCAGAGTCCCTTTGGATCTCGAGATTGCTTCGCACAAGAACCAATGTTTCTCAACATCTTCATCTCCCTTACCCAAAAATTATGGGTATCGGGAAATAGAACCTCCCACGTGACCAACCATTTTTTATCTTGGTGCTCTTATCAAAATGAAACCTAATGGTACTTCTTGTGATCTACCAGGGGATCCCAATATCCTCTCTGTACTCGCACTTCCTGGATGTGACTGACTAACTAATTGTGCTGGAACAGAACTAGTATGAGAAGGTAGTATCGAACTTACCACTTGTATAGAAGTCACTTGGGGTACAGGTGATTTGGGGCTGGCGCCACTAGCTTCAGGGAAGTTTTCTTTAATCTGGGGGGTCTAATTTTCTTCCACTAGAGCAGTCTCTTTAGTCAAGTTCCCGATCTCTCCTATCATCGAGGCTGAATCTTCTCTTTCTTATTCAATATTCATGTCGACTTCCTCCTTTCTTACATCTACAACTTCTCTTTCTTGTCTAACCTCCTTGGGACTTCTTTCTCTCTGCGCTTCTCTCTCACTTAATATTTAACTGATCAATCTTTCCTGTCTTCTCATATTCCACAACTCTTCCATCTGTCTTTCCTCTACTTCTCCTATTTTGACTTCTTTCCGCAACTTCTCAAACTGTCTTGCTACTTTCTTAATCTTACCACGCTACCACTTCTCAACTATGGCGGCTCTTTTCAAGGCTCGCTTGTATCTTCAGTCAATTTATTATTATTTCCCCCCCCCTGTTTTTCAAAGAACCCTTCCCCTCTCTCAGGCCATGACTCTACCATAACCTCACCCTACCCCAAGCAAGGGTGTTTACGTTTCCATGTCAATCAGGGACATGGTCAACATCCCCTCTTCCATCAAGAAAACTTTAATCCACAGGGGGATTTCTCTCAATAGTCTTCCCCTTGCATATTTCTTGAAATTTGCCTCTGCTCACAAAAAATATTGGTGTTTCTCGACTGCAAACTCAATAATGTATCCCTCTAATGTGGTCTTGACCCATAAATCAATCGCTCGTGTGACTGGACAATCCAGCCGATGAAGTGTTGCAATCTTTTATGTGTCCCAAGTACAAATCCTCTTGACTTGTTCTTGGAACTCTGGAGTTTCTTGGAGCCTATTTATCCAGTGGAAAAGTTCTTCTGGGAACTTAACCCAAAATATCTCGTACTGGACACTCGATCTTTATGAATAAAATACTACCTCACGAGTATCTTTCACAGATTTTCCCCTCAACTCCGCTTCTTTCCATATGAAGGCGCCACAGTTTCTTCCCTACCATTGGTCAATATTAGATCTGTGAATCCGCGGAAGAATCCTCCCTACAGGTTCCCTTTTGACGCAGGTCCTGGGAACAAAACCATTTTGTTGGTGCAAATTTGATGAGACCAGGGTCCTTCTCATGTTACCAACAAAAGGTACCGAGTAGTCTAGAGCGCTAGAATTTTCATCTCCTCCGAAGAGAAGAAGTCTCACCTGAAGCGCTGCTGAGACAACTAGATAGGGAAGGGAAAGGAAAATACTTAGGAGGATTCACAAAACCTTCAGGATTCATCTCGATCTTGCGTAAGACATCTAACTATCAAACATATCTGAACTCATGTGTGCAAGAACTTAACCTACTTATGTTGCATAAAATAATTTAAACACAGAGCCATCATGTGGAACTTATAAACCATAAAGAATTACTATAATGCATGAGTAAAACACAATAAGGCACAACATATTTTGAAAATTTAGATCCTTCTTCATATTATCTTCATAATCTTTCTTCATTTACAAGCTCAGAAACACACAGTAGTGCTCCATTATAGTCTCTTGGCCCTAGAATCATGTCGCAGAGCTCTAACTCTCAAAAGGTGTACATATTACATTACAAAATCTTGGCTATGACCTATCAACCACGTACAATAACTATGAAATCAACCTAACAGTAAGGGAAAGATCAAACTGAACGCAATCGCAATTCAACCGAACCAACATCTAACAACTAGCAACTATCAATTAACAACTAACATCTAACAACTGACCCCTTTAAAATCACATTCCTCCTATATATAAGCTAAGTTATGTCTTTTGTCTTGGTTTTCACACTTTCTTGTTCTGTTGTGACCGCTTTCTCTTTGCTGGCATTGGGTTGTCCTTTTCACAACTGAGTTCTGTTGCTCTTTCTTGCTCTGTTGTCCAGCTTCTTCTGAAGCTTGCGCATAGGGTACTTGGCCAAAACTTGTGCAATTCCTTATCCCAAAAACGAAGGGCCCAACAATGCCATCCTACAATATCATGCCGGCTAGTGTTTATAAATTTCTTTTATTGCAAAGTAAACAAAATTTACCCGTCCTTTGCTCTGTATTCCCTCCCCTTTCTCTTTTGTGGATCTTGGGTAATAAGAAAGGGCAAAGGATTGAGTGGTTAGTTTAATTAGACACTCATTTTCCATTATTGTTTGGCTTCTAAAAAAAGGTGACTTGTGGAGGCTAGAAAGGGTTGAAGTCGGGGACGGTTTCATGACACTAAGTGTCCTCCTTGTTGAGCGCCCAAGCATTTTGGACTTGACCTGCAGAGCTAGGGGATAACCTTGTTGTTCTTCTTATTGAGAACCCATCATATTCTCTTGGCTAAGGGATAAGAACTTATGTAGTAACATAGATTAGGTTTGCAAATCCTCACATATAAACCCCTAAGTTAATGAGAGACTTAAAACTAACTAAAAACATCCTATACACTTGCATAACATTTAAATTTCCTTGCAATTTATTTTCAAGTATTTACATTCCATTCATTTTTATGCAAGTTATTTTCATGTGTAAATATTTACATTTATTTATTCACAAGTATTCTTTATTTATTCTTTGTTTTGAAATAATTGTATAAAGTTACGTTTAATTTCATTGTGTAGATAGTTCTTAATTTGTTTTTTTATTGTAAAATTGTCATTCTTTTATATATATTGGAATAAGTGGAACTTTTAGGCACTGGTCTAATTATGGTTTAATAAATAAAGGTTTTCTTGTCACTGAAATATTGCATATTGCATTGGTTGTTTGTCATTGGGTTGGGTAAGACTAATCAACAATTTAATTAACTCATAGAATTTTAAGTAAAACCTTCACACAGTTTAATAGGGTCTACCCCCCTTGGCTTCCCTAGGAGTGATCCTAGACGAAAGGAATCCATATTGAGGTGACAATGGTTCTGGATTCAAGTTTGTGCCTCCAAGGACACACCAAGTGTGTTGTAGACTTATTCATGTTTGTAGGTTTGTATTAGGACGACAACATCTTTGGTGCAATTGCCAGGGATAAGTCTCTTATCCTTGGTTAATTGAAAATTTTTAATTAATTCTTTAAAACCTAAGTAATAAAGCTTTCCCTTAATTTATTTTAACTTGATATTTTTTGTTAGACATTGCTTAATCTCCAAGTGGCGACTCCATTTGATAATTCTTAGAGGTATCCTACCAGAAGCAACCTGCAAGGGTTGGTTGATTCTCTTCCTGAACCTGAAAGTGTGTATAGGAGGAGAATAAACAGACTAGATCCTCGTAGGATCCTTGAAAGTCTTGGAGAAGAAACAATCTCTAATATACATCTCTTGTTTGTAGATAATAATCCTACAACAACGATGGGTGACCCATTGAGGCCATGTAATTTTACTAATATTCAAGGTTATCCTCATCCTATTCCTGACAAAGCTATCGAGACATTACCTGCTTTTTAGGGAATCAATGTTGTTAGTGCCAAGACTGACATCCTAACTTTCAACATGTTCATCCTAAAATGGTGTAATGGTCACAATTATGAAGATATGAAGATGACTCATTTTATGTATTCTGGAAGGGGATGCAGTAGAATGGTTCACAGAACATGATCGTAACAAATTCAACACTATAAAAGAAATCACAAAAGCATTCAATGAAAGATGGGGTGATCAGAAGGAAGACCGTCATTTATTGGTTTCCTTTAACTCTAGTCAAAAGAAGGAAAATGAAACAGTGGAAAAATTCAATAAGAGATTTAATGACTTGGTTAAAATCCACCCTCAAACTATTAAGCCTCCCGATGCCTCAATATTAATTCATTATATGGAATCCTTTGAGGGATGAATCAGATATCAGTTAAGTGATAAAGAGCCAACAACTCTAAAGGATGCACAAAATTATGCCATCAAAATAGATAAGAATATGCAAGATTCTAGGAATTCAAATATTCTTGGTTTCACAAGGGGGGATTCTTCCAAAACCAATGAGGAGAAGAATAATAAAGTTGAAAATCAAGAATATTCTAATGATGGCATCAAGGATATCACCTAATTAATTAAGAAAATGGAGATTAACCAGGCTAATCAAATGAAGCAAATAGAGATTAACCAGGATAATCAAATGAGAGAACATGTTAATCAGATGACAGCCATGCAAAATATGTTGGTGGCCATGGAGAGGGATCAAGCTAACAGATCTCATCATAAGCCAAATGATAAGTGGAAAAAGAAACCCCCACCACAAGAGAAAATCCCCCAAATCCTTTTGTGTCTACTAACTTTGTGACCACCAAGTTATACCATATTGTAGGCCTTGTGGGCAATTTCATGAAGAATCAACCTGCCAATTTTATCTTCAAATTTGTAATGAAGGGGAACCCTCTAGATCAAAAAATGAAAAAGTTAATATGTGTGGTCAGAAATATAATATGGGCATGGATGAATGGATGGAATTAATGGAGCATAGTAGGGAGGTAAATTTCATGAATGAAGTTGTGAACAAAGTAACGAAATTTTTTGGTCATAAGCCTACTCCCAAGCAAGAATAAAAAATGGCTAGATATAGAGGTATCACTTATCAAAGAGGTGGGACCAAAAATAAAGATAGACCACAAGCAAGTGTTCCTAAGACACCTCCTCTCCCTCCTAAATCAATTGTTCGTACAAATTCAAAATTAAATATTGACTTAGGAGGATGGTTGAATAATGCAAAAATGTTGGTCCTTGTAGCAGAAATTATGAAGATCCCATCTCAAAAGGGAAAGTTGCTCAAAGCTATCGACAATCCTTATCAAGGTAATGGTGACAAGCCACAAGTTGTAGATTACCAGCATGTACCTGTGATTTTGCAAAATTGGGATAGGGGAAACAAAAATAATCAACCATTTTTCTTTCTCTACTTATGAATGATTATCTCCTTCACAATTGCATGCTTGATTCTTGAGCAAGTTCAAATGTTGTGATAATAAAAGTAATAGAACAGTTAAATTCAAGGATTTCAAGGCCTTATAATAACATGTGTGCCATGGATAGTAAAAAAATTGAAGTGCATGGTTTGATAAAGGGATTACAAGTGCATTTAGTTGTCTTCCCTGATATTCAAATATAAATGGACATAATGGTGATTGATGTGCCCAATGCTTGGGGTATGTTGGTCTCAAGGAAAACAACTGCAGATTTGGGAAGTAGTATACAAATGGATTTAACTTATTCCACCATTCCCAATCCATATGGGGACATGTTTAGATTAAATAGATAGTTGGAAATAAAATACCATTTTAAAGATCCTAAGAAACCCATAAATGAGTTTGTATATCGTGAACTAGAGATGGGATGTTATGAGATACCATATAATTTTTTGACATCTGTCAAAGATGAACTTAAAGATGAACTCCCAAGTGTTTGTAGAGTTTGGGATGCCATGTATTCTTTTGATGGTATTTTTTTTGAAGAAGCTCCAAGTGAAAGGGATATTGATATGAATCCCTCAAATTCTGGAACAAAGTTGGATTTGTCATTTGGGACTACATCATCGACATCAGTTCGCTAGAATTCAGATGAATCCGTCATATATCAGGAATATTTGGATAGGATTTTTGGGCCATTTGTTCCATATTTCTTAGAAATTAGGGACATTTATTTCGATGAGGATGATGTCTTCAACAAATAGGACGATCATAAAAAGAAAAAAAGAAAAAGTGGAACAAAATTGGTAGAGGATTGTAGGGATAATAAGGAAGTGATTGATGATAATAATAGTCAAAATATCGTCCTTACTAAATATTATTCTAATCCTTTCAAAGAAGGGTTAACGTCAACATACTTTAAATATTTTCTCTTGGCACCAATGCAACTTCATCAGAAAGGGTTCAATGAAGATTATATCAAGTGGTTGAGAACTAAGAAAAAGGGTTCACATCAGAACATTAGAAAATAGTGTAAAGTGTATAATTCTTCTGATAACTCATCTCAACCGGTTGGATGACATAAAGTTAGACATGCCAGTAAAAAGGCTCCACCTTGAAATTATCGTCAATGAAGTCATTTGGTGTCCAAAGGGGAACCCTCTGTAACGCATATCTAACCCTTCTCCTTTGATTCTTCAATTTTTGTCATTTTTTTTCCAGTTATGTATATAATTCATAGTATAGTCATTTCATTCATTTGATTATTATTTATTATTTTCACACATGTACCTATGTTGGTTATTGGTGAGAACTTTGTTTTGCATATTTTGTGGTTCTTGCATGCTATCCTTCCCAAAGATCAAGCACGTGTCCCCATGTGGAGCCAATTTTTTCCACCTATTTCAACTAGGTGTCAATGTCAAGTATCATGAATATATGTACCTGGTGGTATGACAAGTGTGAAGACTTATGGCTCAACAAAACAATTTTTTCATCCAACACTTCTTTCTATGTCCATGGAATGTCCGCTCCTTTGCGTGGGATAATTTTTTAATATGTTAGCATGGGTAAAGTTTTATTTAGTTTCCTATGACTTTATCATTAGGGAAGTCCTTTCATCAAGTGTTTTTTTTCTCAGTTAATTAATCTTGCTTTTCAGTGATTTTAATTACTCTTGAGTTTTTCACTCAATAATCCTCCAAAGTGGCGAAAGGCATTCTAATGATCGCGCCCAGTGGGTGAATAAGATCTAAATATGTTGTAAATGATCATGCTATACATATTCTAGAGTCTTGCAGAATTTTGATAGGTTTTGATATGATTTTTTTTTTATAATTATTTTTTTTTGTAAATTGGAAAATTTAGTTAGTTTTTATGAAAAATGTAAAAATTTGGTCCTTATGGATTTTGTATAGGTGTGTGAATACTCAAATAAAATTTATTATTACCCCCTAACCCTTTGGACAATATTTCATCTCAATTGGACACGGGTCATTGGCCATGAAGAGTCCAAGTCAGTCAAAAGTCAACAAATAATTGGCTAAGGTAAAAAACCAAAAAAATGTAAAAATGTCTAAAGTCATGAGAGAGAGTAGGGATATGATTTATAATATAATTTATAAGTTGGAAGAGTGAAAATACACTTAGAAGAAACCCCCCCCCCC
>ML791507.1:874520-886616 GCA_009831015.1 Picea engelmannii | reverse complement strand
CCCCCCCCCCCATGCCAAGTCAACAACCAAAAGTAAGTCTCCCTAGTGAAAAGTCTGCCCCCTTTCTTCATGAACATAGGGGAAAGTAAAAATTAAAGTGAAAAAGTGCCTAAAACCCTAATTTGACCCTTCCTATAGCCTAATCTCATGTTTTAACAAGAGGAAATGAGTTTTCCCCCTTCACACCTCACCCCTCAAACCCTAACTTACTACCAAAACCCTAAAAGTGTGCCCTCCTTGACTTGTTCTCTCTCTCTCTTGGATGGGTGATACTTGTAACTCATCCAAGAGAGGTCTCTCCTCTCTCCCTCCTTTAAAAGGAATCCCTCTCTAATAATTTGATATCAATTTTCACATCAAATATATTATGCCAAAATATCTCCACACTCTCTCTCATTCTCTTCCATTTTTCTCTTGTAATTTTGGTGCCATTTGGTAACCTTTCTTGGAGAAATAAAGTGAATCTTTGGATGATCTCTTGGTGTTCTTGGTGCATTCTTGGTGCTTTTGGATACTCTTGTATGGTATTTTCTCTTAGTGAGGTAATATTGCAAAGTTTTGTTTATTTTTGTTTCACATTGTTTTACTTGAAGAACCCTAAGCAAAGTATTTTGCTAGGAATAAATTTGTAGTAGTATTGTTATGGGATTATGCGATTTGTTTTTATTAGTGTTTGCAAAGTATTTTGTAGGCATTTTAAAATATATCACCTTCTTGCCTCATTGTGTATCGAGGGTTTACAGATTTGTAGGTTGTCAAAGCTTGGAGGAGGAACTTCAAAGGCTTCATTTTGCTTCACATAATTTTCTGTTCAATTTTCAGCCTTCTATTTATTTATTTTCTACATACACAATCACTAAAATCTTGCTAAAAATAAATTTTCAAGTTCATATTTTTTTCTGTAAATATTTATGTATATATGGTAACATAAAACTAATATTTTGTGGTGATTTTTAGCATTTTCCAGCAAGCTTTGTTTGTTGTTTTATGGAGGTTTTCACCATTAAAAAGGGAGGTGCTGCCCAAAATTGACCACTAAAATCTCAAGAAAACATCTACGAGCTTTGGTGCAAAACCCATTTCTTTCTCTTACTTTCTAAAGTCATTGTAAGCAGACGGAGAGACTCTCTTGGGCTTGCACTTTCTATTTATTTCCAAGTTTAAAATCTGTAAACTAATTTTAATTGTTTGCCCACACATTACATTGTGCTTGGCTCTACCATCCTTGCAAAATCGTGCCGACTAGGATCAAAAATGATTTTCTGTTTTTTTATTTAGTTAACTTTGGCCACCTTTGCCACAAAATCAGAAGGCTTTGTCCTCAACCTTGTGCCAAAGTAGTGTGGTTAATTTTTTAAGTTATTTATTTTACTTAATTTTTTCCCCACAACTTGCATGTGAGTGGCTATGTCTTCCTGCAATATCGTGTTGGCTAGTGTATATAAATTTATTTTGTTGCAAATTACACAAAATTTACTCGGCCTTTGCCCCTTATTCCCTTCCCTTTCCACTTTGTGGATCTTGGGTAATAAGAAAGGGAAAAGGATTGAGTGGTTAGTTTAATTGGGCACTCATTTTCCATTATTGTTTGGCCACTAAAATATGGTGACTTGTGGAGGATAGAAGGGGTTGAATTCGAGGACGGTTTGACGGAACTAAGTGTCCTCCTTGTTGAGCACCCAAGCATTTTGGACTTGACCTGTAGAGCTAGGGGAGAACCTTGGTGTTCTTCTTATTGAGCACCCAACATTTCTTCTTGGATAAGAGATAAGGACTTGGGGTAGTCACATAGCTTAGGTTTGAAACTCCTCACATCTAAACCCCTAAGTTAAAGAGAGACGTAAAATTAACTAAAAACAACCTATACACTTGCATAACATTTACATTTCCTTGCAATTTATTTTCAAGTATTTACATTCTATTCATTTTTATGCAAATTATTTTCATGTGTAAATATTTACATTTATTTATTCACATGTATCCTTTATTTATTCGTTGTTTTAAAATAATTGTATAGAGTTACTTTTCATTTCATTGTGTAGATAGTTCTTAATTTTTTTTGTTATTGTAAAATTGTCATTCTTTTATATATATTGGAATAAGTGGAATTTTTAGCCATTGGTCTAATTGTGGTTTAATAAATAAAGGTTTACTTGTCATTGAAAGATTGCATATTGCATTGGTTGCTTGTCATTGGGTTGGGTAACACTAATCAACAACTTAATTAACTCCTAGAATTTAAAGTAAGACATTCACATAGTTTAATAGGGTCTACCCCCCTTGGCTTCCCTAGTAGTGAACCTAGACTTTAGGAATCCAGATTAAGGTGACAGTGGGTCTGGATTCATGTTTGTGCCTCCAAGGACACACTAAATGGGTTGGAGACTTATCCACATTTGTAGGTGTGTATTAGGATGGCAACATGACCTACTATAATTCTTAGTGTAATTCTAATTAGACTTCTATTAGATTCCTCTGTTCGTTATACCTAAAGAAAAGTAATCTAAAAAATCCTTGTATAGTTCTATGTTTTGTTTATATTGAGGAGTATGGAGCTTGTTAAGTGTTTATTGTTGTTTCTTTGTGGTCTTCCTAAGTTAGGTTTTGTGAGAGGAGTAAAGTTATAAAACTTTCCTAATATGATGATAATAAATGAAATCTTAGTAGTTCCTTATGAATATGAGCTATATAATATTTAATGTCCTTATACCTTAGGAAGAATAAAACCTCTTAATAAAGAATTAAATGAAGGCCTTTATTATAAGGATATTTCCTTTATACCTATAAAGAAGATTAAACCTTTAATAAACCTAATAAGAATAAATAATACCTTTTAACTCACCCTTATAATATTAATAAATAACTAAATACTATAAACTATCTTAATTATTTTATAAGAGATAGAAGCTTTCCTAATCCTTTTTTAATCTAACATATATAAAGCTTATCGATGGGCCTGGGGAAAGGGGAAACTTCCCCAGCCTGAGAGTTCCTGCGCTTACCTGTTAGTCTCGAAATCCCTTCTAAGAATAATCAGAATACCATACCTATTCCTTTCCTCATTCCTTGAAGTAATAGAAATTTATCCTTATTACTAGTCTTATCATACCGAACTTATACTCCTTTGGTATTCTTACCGATAAAGAATACTAAATCCTTAATACTTTATCTATGGGTGGGAAGTTAGGGGGTTTGGGGATCTCCCCAACATAGGGGTTCATCTCCCATAGAAGAAGAATACAATACATTATTTTTCTAAAGGGATTAGGGTTTATACATTTCTAACGATGGGTTTATAACAATATAAGAATTATATACTACTTTCTAAAGGGTTAAGTCATAAATGTAACCTGACATCATCTAATCCTAAATCTCTATTCCTTGCTTCATCTCTTGATAAGATAATATTTAAAATATTAATTAAAGAAATATAATATCTTTAGTTATGTGACCTAATATCTTTAAGTAATAGAAGGGAATCATATATATTGTTGTTAGAATACTATACTAAGAATATGTTCTTATGAAGGGTTAACTCTTAATACAAGGTGAAAGAATCTTTATATTGTACTATCCTAAGATCTTAGAAATTGAGTTCCTTCCTTAACACCTAATATTTTTTTTTGTGGAGTTCCTTTGTTCATTAGTTAAATAAATAAGCTCCAATACATATCCTAATGTGTTGTTTGTCATAACTTATTCCTTTGTTAGAGTTAAACTTATCTTTGGATTTCTCCTCACCCTAAATAATTGTAAGAGGTAGAGACCATGAGGTTATAAGAAGAAAAGAGCTACTGATAGTGAGACCAAACCTTTATGTGGGGGAGTTAGGGGGCACTCCCCTATGTTTAGGTGTGGCTTCTCCCTCTCGGCTTTAGACGACTTTATCTAAGAACATATCCAAATCTCACCTTCCTAGCCTAAAGTGATGAGTTCTTCCTCTAATCAAGGTTAAGAAGGTCCCGACAAAGAAGTGAGGAGGTCTTCCTCCATACCAAAATAATGTTGTTTTGGACCTACATACCCACATGCCTTCTCGTTTTTGCTCCGATCGAGATTAAGAAGGGAGAACATGATATGTTCGACAAAGTAAGGTTCGATTTCCTGACTGAATGTATTGTCCTTCTTTGGTTTATTGTTCTTATTTATTTGAGGTTCTCTTATTTATTTTCCTGCTCTCTCTTGCCCAACTTCCCCATTACACAATCCCTATCTAGCTATGATCTGGCTTACCACTCGATAATCCATATCTGCTATCTTAAGGTTTCTTTGTGCTTACCCCTATGTATTATTGTTATTTCATAGCTCTGCTTCTAGTATCTACTAATTTCTAGGGTCTTTGGTTATATGTTTGCTTCCATTCAGGGGTTGTAGGGGTTTTATGTAGGTATCAAGCCAAACTTAGTCAAAGCCAGGAGTAGGGATTGGGATAGAAACACTAGGTGCTTAAGAAGTTGATGCCTCTATTATCATTGGTGTTGTTGAAACTTTTATTCCCTTTACTACTTCCCCAATAACTTCTCCTACCTTGGTTATGCTTTCCTTTTCCTCCCCTACTCCTGGATTTGACTTTGCTTACGATGGGTCATCGACTAGATTTGGATCTGAAATGAGCTATGTCTCTTGAAATGGATCAAATTCTTCTGTTAGATGGTCAAAAAATTAGGAATAGTTAGATTATTAGGATGTTGTATCAATATCTGTGGGGAAAATGGTTAGGTGAACTCAGTCAATTGGAGCATTAAAGAACCTCTATGTTGATGATAATGTGAAAAAAAGCATAACATGGAGAATATGGTTAAGAACCACGAGTTGTTCAAGCTTCCTCATCATTATTTCCAAATCTTATTATTGAACCCATTATTTCTCCATAACCACTTGAAGCACCCGTAGTGAAATTTCTCCCAGTCCCAGTTCCAAGCACATCCCCACCAATAACATAGGAAAATATAGAGCGAGTGGACATTGTCTTGAAAAATAATTAATTAGAAGGTTGAACCATAAATTGTTGTTTTTTACCCATTCCTAGCACTCGTTCCAAATTCCATGCTAGTTTGATAGTCATCATAGCCCGTTTTAGGTTTGGCGGAGCCATAGTACATTTCAGATATGGTTCCACCAATTGGGGTTTGAGTGGTTGTATCTTCACCTACTGACCCATTGGTTAACTTATTAGTTTCATTCATTAATTCCATTTATTCAGATGACTACACTCCCTTGTTAACTAGGTCTTTAGGTAATAATCAGTCTATGAGGCCCAGGCCAATCGAAAACAGGGGAAAGGAATTGCTAGACCATGGAAACTAGAATACTCCAATCAAATTATATTTATACAAACATTAAAGTTGGGAAAATACCATTTCTTGGACTCTTGAATGTTGCTTTCCATTCCATAGTGGAAGCAAAGCTTACTGATTATATTTCTAGATGGCCCTCCCACTCGCGCAATTACACTGAACTTAAGGGGATCACTTCACCCCTTATATGAGATTCTAACTATAGATCAAATTCATCCATTGGTGACCCCGGGTTCATAGAACACATTCATCCATATGGGCACTAGGAATTCATAGAAACCGTTCATCTAGGCACCAGTTGAAACTAAAAGAAAGCATAGTTCACTTTTATTATTTATTACTCGCCTTACCTTTTTTATAAGATGGATGCGGCAATGAGGTCCTCAATTGATCAACACTACAAGCACTTTTGTATCAGAATGGTGTCACTTCCTACTGTATCAATGATGACCACTAGACATGTGCATTTGGCATTAGGCATAACCAAAATATTATTACGTACATAGTAGAAACTCACTGGAAATAACCACAAGTCAACATAATAAAAATTGTCTACTTTATAAGGGTGTTAGATTCTATTGGTTGTGGAGCCTGATTATCTTCTTGATTTAGAGGTCTTTGTTTTCAATTGTTTTTATAACCCATGAAGAACTTACACCTCAAAAGAATGTACTCTCCTCCACCTGGGGGAGTGTAGGGGGGGAACCCCCCCTGCAAGGTTCAGGGGCAAGTGACCCCCTGAAGGAAAAATTGCCTTGTAAATGTATATTGTAATTTCATTGTAAATCTGTATCGTTCATTATAAGGTCATAGATATGACGGTAGAAGTTATGTTAGGGTTTTTTTCCCTAGAAGTCAACCCTCTTTTATGAGGGAAATGTATTGCGGCTATGGATCATTGTGAATAATGTATTCTGAGTGAGGAGACTGTGAGAGAAAGAAGAGGAAGTTACTGTGGGTTTGTTGTAGGTTGTATCCCTTCATTTGTTGGATAATAATAAAGGAAGGGCTTGACAATTTCTCTGGTGGACGTAGCCCACACTGGGTGAACTATGTATATTTGTGTCTCTATTCTATTATGTATCTTATGTGTTTTATTTCCGCATTTATTTATTTTATTGCTCCAAAATCCTATTTTTCTAACAACTGGTATTAGAGAAAAAGATAACTCACAGGAAAAGAGGGTTCCTGGTTCAAGTAGGAGCAATGGTGGAAGATGGAAAGTTTAGGGTCGAGAAATTCAATGGCCAAAACTACCAGTTATGGAAGATGCAAATGGAATATTATTTATATCAGAAGGATCTATTCCTACCATTGGGTGGAATAAAAAATAAGACGATGACCATGAAGGACGAAGAATGGGAGGTTCTTGACAGAAAGGCACTAGGAACGATACGACTGAGCCTAGCAACATTGGTGGCTTTTAATATTTCGAAAGAAAAGACAACAGAGGAGTTAATAGATGCATTGGATAAACTGTATGAAAAACCCTCGACATCCAATAAGGTATTTATAATGAAGAGATTATTTAATATGAATATGTCATATGGTGGGTCTATTGCAGATCATTTAAATGAATTTAATACAGTTACTAATCAACTAAGTTTTGTAAAATTGTACTTTGATGATGAAGTCAAGGCTCTTCTAATCCTATGCTCATTACCAGAAATATGGAACGACTTGGTGTTATAACCCTAAATTTCTCTACACATGCATACCTGGCATTCAACCCTCTTACTTGCATTTTTTTCCAAGCCATCACTGAGTTTCTCTTCTAAAAAACCCATTTTTTTGAAGATGTACGCACCTTGCACCAATACTTCCCGTGTACATACGCTTCCTGCACCACTACAGCCTGCGTATGTACGCATGCTGCACCTATAGCCCGTCACCCAACCAAATAACCATCCTTTTCCCATATAAAAGGAGGTGTTGCGGGTCTTGTTTTACATCTATACATAAGAACAGTGAAACTCTGCCCATTTAACATCTCCTCCTTGCCCCAAGTTATTGCAGCCCTTTTGTGAGAATTGCTTCAACATTCCCCAATTAGCCCTTCTTCCTCCATCAGAAACCCATTCACTTCCCAAGAAGAGATCAGTAGGTTGAGAGGATAAGCCATACAAAGGTGCACTTAGAGCTTGGTGAAGAGGAGCCCGGACCGGGTTCGTGGAGCAGTAGATGACTTTGGTTGTAAAGGTATAATCATTGAGTTATTAATAAAATAACTATTTTTCCTGTTCCAAATCACGGTGTATTGAATGCTTTTGATGGCTTATGTTTTGAAATTCTAACATCTAACCCTAATTTGTATATGAATTGCATGCTTGTAGCTTTCTGTTTGTCTATATTTGAATGCAGGCCAACTTTGGGAGGAGGCGTCCAGTCAATGAAGTTTTCAAGCATGAGGGGATCATCACTGGACGCAGAGTAGAGGTATAGTTACTCGATCCCTCTCATCTTTGCTTTTCTTGTATGAGTCTTGGGTATGTTTGGGGTAGTTAGAGAAGTAATTGAATTTTAGATGGTTAATTGATCTTCCTACATTCTGAACCCTAGTGTAGTCATAGGGGGGTTTTTCCCGCTACAAGAACTAGCGACCATATTGGGGATGCCTCTAGGGTTTTAGGGGATTTTGGGTGTCTGATTGTTTTTTCTACCTTTCAAGTTTCTTTTAATTATTCTGAGTCTTTTAAGGGATTCTGGTCTCCTTTTGGTGCCATACAATTCTCCCTGCCCTACAAGTCTGTCTATTTTTTTTTTTTTGAGGAAATACAAAGGTGTACGCACCCTACAGTGGGTCAGCCCACGTACATACACACCCTATATAGTAAACAACCCGTGTACATACGTAGTCTGTTGAAACAACAATAGCGTGCCTAGTTCAAGAAACTGTTTTTGAAAAAGAGGCAACCAACCTCTTTCCTGATTGAGGTTTATACTTCTCAGGGTTTCTTGACATAGTTAAGTGTCTCTGTTTTTACAGTCATAGCTTGGGTTAGATTTTAGTTTGCTTATATTTTTCAAGTTTCTTGTGTTTACTTCTGAAAGTATTTTAACCGAGTCTTTGGATTTTTGATTGGCCTGTTTGGTGTATTTAGTGATTCCCTGCGATCCACAGTGGGCCATAGGTATGTTTCAATCTTATATTGTAGTTATTTTACCCCCTTTCATTTTCTTTAAAGAAAAGAGAAAAAAAGATTTATTTCAAGTTTTTCCAGTTTAAAGCATCTTAAAAAAAAACATTTTTCATTCTTAGTTTGATAAAGTAGTTGGAGTTAGTTATTTTACTTGAAAGGAAAAAGAGTTCATTTTTTAAGTTCTTTATTGATTTCTCTAAACTTAAGTAGCTCGTAGTTTAGCGAAATTTCATTTTAGGTCTTCTTTTTAAAAGATCTTGAAAAAAGTTAGTTATGAAAAAGTTGGTTACAAAGAGTTAGTTAGTTATGAAAAAGTTGGTTACAAAGTTATCAATAGTATCTTTCATGGGATACTATTGATCACATTTGCCTACGGAGCTTCATGGACCTCAAATCAGTTTGAGATCCTCTATTTTCTTACAGACCACTTGCTTTCGATACCCTCAGTAGGTTTTGAACTTGCTATCCTACTCATTGTGGTCCACCCGAATGTCGACTGTACCTGCCTGGTGACTATTCGCGAGTTGGAAAATTAGTTTTCTTTATTATAGGGACTTACACAGGTGACTGTGAGGGTATACTACGGTACCTAGGGCAGACATTAGGTCACACTTTGTAGAGTATACATGGAGGGTGCTTCCATGTTCGAGTTTCAATTGCACTAGTAAGTTGCTCATACTCAGAAGCTCTTAGGCTAGAAAACCCTCCAATCATTGACTTGTCAATGCCAATCTCAATACAAGTTGTACCTCTGAGGGTGACACCTTACGAGCATCAGATAATCTTATAAGCAGTTATGGAAGAAAATGATGCTACTTCGTCCATGAGTCCTCATACTCTCGTTTCAGCTACTACCACAGGGGTATGTTGCCTCCTAACCCACCTTCGTTAGTTTTAACCACAGTGGTATTGACCCCCTCTACCTCATGCAGTGGTCTGATACCGTCCTTGGCAGTGACCAATGCTTCATTCACGCAGAGTGTGATGGGCCCTCCATTTTCATATGGAATGCTCGAATTTGATTTGAACTCCGTCCTTACCTAGTCCACCTTACATACCATGGGTCTAGGGGAAAGGAGCTCAAACTCTCCCATGAAAGAGTCTACTGGGGGCACTTTAGTCCCTTTCAATTCTATCCCTAAAGGTGGGGGTCATATACCTCCTCCATCCCCCTCGCTCAGTGGTGCTTTCTAGCAACCCATCAGGCCAAGTGCTAACTACATCTTGTTTGGAGCAAGCAGTTTAGGACCTTCATCTTACACTACGTCGGTGGGATCCATGTCGTTCTCTTTGTTCAGCATGTTTGGTAATAACTCCTTTTCTTCGGTTGGGGGCAACCCTGATTTTGGAAAACAAAATCCTCTCCAACGTACTATTCCTACACAGGGGGAAAGTACAAGAGTTTTCTCCTCATAAGGACTTTGGAATCCTTGGCAGGGATCAGTTCCCTCACAAGGGATGTCGGTCAAGGGCAACCCCTTCCATGGTCAATGGAACCCTGAGCAAGGCTCAATACCTATGCCCGTCGGATTGGCTAGGGGCACCCCATTCCAGAATCTTTGGAACACAATGTAGGGAACAATCCCCTCCCAACCCACGTCATCCAATTATGGGAATCGACCGATGATATCCCAACAAACGCAATTTTCATACGCTGGTCAAGGCAACAACGTCTACTGGAACCCTGACCAACAACCCAACTTTTCTTGGCAACCTGGTGCTAGTAAAAGTCCAGGCCCCCTTTTTCCTGTACATAGTGCCCAACCCAAATTACCATTTCTGGCAATGTTACACTTGAAAAACTTGTTAAGGTTTCTTAACGACCCGATTTGTCATGATCTACATTCGCCCCCCATGCCGACTAAGTTTCCCTCAGATATTCCAAAATTTGAAGGCAAGCCTGGCGAAGACCTAGGTGATCATGTGAAAAATTTCCACTTGTGGTGCTTGTTGTGCCTCTTTCGTCACCTTGGTGAGAAAAACATAGGTGCTTGCAAGCTCAGTTGGGTTTGCTGAGAAAGACAGCTATAAAGAAAAGAGTTAGGGAAATAAAATAAAAACTAAAATTAATAATTAAACTAAGAGATGCAATAAAAACTAAATTCATGAGCATAGGGACATAGAAACAAAAATAACCATAAGACCCATGTCACCAATGTTTGAGGCTGATCTATTAGTGAAAACAAATCACCAAGAAGAAAGGGGACTATGAGTCCCTTCTTCCTCCAAGGGAGGGCTCTTGGACCCCCACTAGCTAGCTCTTCTTACAAAAAAGAAAAATGGAAAATGGTGATGAAAGAACTCTTTACAAATCCACTCAATGGGTGAGGTGGATTGTCCAATGCTATGTTGCCAATATGCTCTTGACAAGGATGGATTCCTCAAGACAATAGAGGCAGCATAACATTACTTTGAATTCCTTAATAAAATGAGGTGCATCCATGTCTTTTTATAGCATTCATTTGGGTTATTGTTTAACTTCTTTGTAGTGTGAAAAGAGGCCAATTAGGGCATTCTTAGGTCTTTGACCAGCCCACCAGTCGGATCCAGTCCAGATTTGAGGGTCAAATCGGCTTGGGAGTTGAACCATAAGTGGGTGGGAGGCCGACCACTCTCATACATGCGTCATTTAGAAGGTGCACGACTTTTTGCGCTAACAATCGTGCATCGTACGCCTATGCGCGATTTCTGCATTCATGTTCCGCGCATGCGCGCGAGCCCAATGTCTGCATGGTGCTCTTCAATTTTTCACTACTTTGTATAGTTTTTGACCTTTTTTGAAAGATTTGGTATTAATTCAGGTCCATGGATGACTTCATCACTGTTTGACGATGCTGAGTTCTTGTAACCATGTGCGGACGAAATTTTAGTGATAACAGATGCCCCCTGATGGATGAGGTTAGGAGCATACATATAGCCGAAATCCATCAATGTTTCTTCTACCCAGAATGTTTTTGTAAGAGAGAGAAATAGTGGGATCGTCTAGAGCGATCCGTTGGAGGGAAAAAGGAACCGATAAGACCCGACCTTCCATGAAGTGTGTAAAATATAAAACTGTGTACAAACGAGGCGGGCATGCCCCATGCTCGTGTCATGTAGCTCTGAAAAAAGATGACTGAAGTGTTGGTGTAGACAATTGCAATGCCCTCAGGGGTGGTTGTGATAAAGGTAGAAGACAATTCTACAAATGAAAATACTCTGAATAGTAGGCAGTGATCGCGGTAATAAGTAGCAACGATTATGTGGGCATTGATAGCCCAACCAAGTTCAGAGGTCTTCGGAAAATGAGAGAAAAACTGCAATAGTCGCAAAGTAAGACCCACCATAACATGAGAATGTGTTGGCGTCAAATGTCATGGGGGTCAACGACAGCAGGGAGCAATGGTGTTTCACCCTGTGTCGTCTGAGATCTCTCATTGAGTGGAGAATGAGAATCAAGATACTGTTTCCCTTCTATAAAATTGTACTAATGTCAACAAAAAGGGGAACTGTTATAACCCTAAATTGCACTATTCGTGCTTACCTGGCATCAGGCCTACTCATGCCTCTTCCTAGCCAAAGCCATGCTGAGCAATTCCTCAAAAAACCACTTAAAACAAGTAACCCGCGCCCTAACTTCTCACTGGGCGCGGGCATCCGCTTGCTGTCCTCATACTGAA
>ML791507.1:830054-852446 GCA_009831015.1 Picea engelmannii | reverse complement strand
CCGTCTGCTGAGTGAGACATCCCAGGTTTGTCTTGGCCAAATGGCACAGGTTTTGGAAGATCAGGAAGTACAGTGTATAAGTACCCTGACTGTGCATAGATGAGGTCATACTGTTGGGCCTTACTGATGGCTTCCTCTTCGGAGTGAGGGAAGGTGGAAGCTACATCCTTACCGAGGAGAGATACAAGTGATCTAAGAAACCAGTCGAGACACTGTTGCTTGGTGGTTTTTTCTTTGCACAAACTACGTCGCCTACGCCACTCATGAATGTGGTCAGCGATGTGTGTGGCTGAGGTTTGTTTGAAATTAGAAAGTAGTTCTAGACCATTGTCATGGCGGATGGGTAATTGGAAGAAGGTCAAGAATGCTTTGGCCAATGACTCAAAAGTTGCGTGGGACCCTGATTTTTCTTCGACATACCATTTAGTCGATGGGCCAATGAGTGTGCGTTGAAATAATCACAGTCTGATGGAATCATCCATAATGCTATTGGAGGACCACCATAGGTTAAAGATCATGACATGGTTGGTAGGGTCATCGCCCGCCTTTCCTTCAAACTTGGGTATGTCTGAAGGTAGTTTGGTTGGCATTGCAGGGCATGTGGGATTGTGCAATATAGGATCATTGGTGAGTTTTCTGAGATATGGTATGTTGAGAGAGGCCAAATATGGCATCTACAGTGGGGGGGGGGGAGGATTAGCTACGGCCATAGTGTGTTGTGAACCTGACCCTTGAGGGGGGCTAGGTGGGTTGGTGCTTCCTCCTTGAGAGGAAGTGGGTCCCCCACTTCCATGTAAAGGAGAGCGAGTGAATGGATGACCTTGGGAAGAGGACCCAAGTAATGTAGAACCAAGCAAAGTTGATCCTAAAACAGTAGCACTCACAGGAGTGTGTGGAGGAGGTGCCAATGAGTGGGCACGACCCGACACTCCCCCTAAGATAGGAGGGAGGTTTAGCAAGCATCATGAACGATGGGGGTTATGTGATTCCCCTATGATGTTAGATTAGTTGCATGGATGTGTGCAAAGAGTGGTCAGAGTAATATAGAAACAAGAGCCTTTGCGTTGAATGTTTACACAATATATATATCCAAATCAAACTGTAATCAGATGTGCATCATACATAAAATGTTTTTTTGAAAAATAAGCATATATATGGGTAAGTGGGTTTTGTCTGCATGGGGAATCAAAAGAAATAAAATGCGCATGTCCTAGAAGACATAACGTCCTTCCTCTCAAATAGCACTGGACCTTCCAATAGTACTCAACAATGGGGTCTGAAGTCACTGGAAGAGAAACTAGTGAAAGATGAAATAATTGGTTATAATGAGGGGTAAAGGGGGCATATCCCGAAAGAGCTGGCGATATTTCAAAATAGCCACACAAAATCCAATCAAGGTGCAATTGCAGCCCAGAATTGCCACCTGGGTAGATGTCCTAAAGTTGGTCACTAGGTACCTCGGTCAAAGTGCGACATTTAGATTTCCGGCCTAAGAAATGGGTCATGGGCTAGATCTCGTCCAAGAGGTGGGTGCCTCAAGGGGGGACGCACAGAACAACCAGACCTTGGCCTTCAACCCTTCATGGGTATCTCCCTGCCTTATGGTATTAGGAACACTTGACTTGGAGGAATTTCAGTTCCCTATTTGACAACTTCTATGTTTTGACAATGTGAGAACTAGATAACAGGGAGTTATTTGGATGCCTATCCCCGAAATCCTACCTAGACTAAAAAATTTCTTTTGGCACCTCCTGTGGAGGAAAACTTAGTGAGTTTTTAGAAATATTTTAGATGTGGTTGTTTTGGGAGGTTGGGGGTGCAAACCAACCTCGTTGATTAAAAATGGGAGTGAATAATTTCGTCAAGAAAAGGGTGGGGTTTTTTCGGAATCCCTTTGGAGGAAACTTACTTTGACCTCCACGTTTCAAGAAGAAGCTATGTGAGTGATAAGTGAATTTTGTGTGTGGGTGAAAGTGTGCTAATTTTTAGTGAATTATATGTCACCTTGCTGCATGTGGACTTCGCTTGGTCCTTACAAGTGTTTGATTACCTAATTAACTAAGTGCCTTTGGTAACCTTGCGTAATTCAAAAGTCCCTAGGAAGCTATCATGTGGACATGTTTGTCCGTTACTATCCCTTTAACTCCCTATTGTGATGTAATATAAGAAAATCTTTGAAACTATCCTAGATTGATCATGTGGGTATGTATGGGCCCATTACAAAACCTTTAAACTTCCCTAGTGTTTTGATCTAAGAAAGCAAAAATTCAAACACTGTCCTATCTTTGTAGCATGTGGGCATGTATGGGCTCGTTAGAATATTAAGATGTGTTTGAAAAATTAAACTAAGAGGAGTCCCAAGAAGGGTTGTTGTCCTCTCCTAAAGGTTTTAATGTTCTTTAAGGGAGATGAAATCGTTTCACAATCTTTTTCTGATTCTCAAAATCGCTTGGAGGCGCGAGAGAAGAGCATACTCAACGATTGTTACTCAACTTCTAGTCCCAATGCAAGTTAAATGTGATTAAAAATGATTTCCAACTTATCTTGTGAGTCAAAACAAGCCATCCATGTGGAAAAAAGCAAAAGAAGGGAAATTGATTTTATCTTCCTAAGTGCCTATGTGTTTTTGACTAACCCCTTTATATGATGAGGGGACTAAGTGTGGTGCAGCTTTAAAACATGCTTGACATCATTTTTAAGAAGAAAAATGGCCTTCCCCACATCTCAACAACTTTACAATATGAAATTTTTCACAGATGCGCGGGTCTCAGTGGAGACAAAGGCGCGCAGAGCGCATGCGCATGAACAGAGACAAGTCAACAGGTGCACGTGCACAAAACATAATTTTGAATCAGGAACATGGGCACACGATGTGTGTCTATGGGCCTAAAAACCCACGCATATATGGCACACGACCGAGAATGAAAAATCCAAATGGATTTCTCTCAATTCAACTTGGAATTGACTGGTTGGCAGGTCGGCTTAGGCCGGTTAGTGCACCTGCAAGTTAAACAAACTAAAAGAAGAGCAAGACAAACCCAAATGAGGTAGGAAATTGATACCTTTCACCAATGGAGTTGCCAATATGTTGTGCCTCTTTCTTCACCTTGGTGAGCAAAATAGAGGTGCTTGCAAGCTCAGATGGGTCTGCTGAGCAGGACAACTATAAAGAAATGAGTTAGGGAAAGAAAATAAAAACTACAATTAAGAATTAAACTAAGAGTTGCAATAAAAACTAAATTAAGACCATAAGAACCATAAGACCCATTAAGAACCATAAGACCCATGTCACCAATGTTTGAGGCTGATCTATTAGTGAAAACAAAGCACCAAGAAGAAAGGGGACTATGAGTCCCTTCTTCCTCCAAGGGAGGGCTCTTGGACCCCCACTAGCTAGCTCTTCTTACAACAAAGAAAAATGGAAAATGGTGATGAAAGAACTCTTTACAAATCCACTCAATGGGTGAGGTGGATTGTCCAATGTTATGGTGCCAATATGCTCTTGACAAAGATGGAGTCCTCACGACAATAGAGGCAACATAACATTACGTTGAATTCCTTAATAAAATGAGGTGCATCCATGTCTTTTTATAGCATTCATTTGGGTTATTGTTTAACTGCTTTGTAGTGTGAAAAGAGGCCAATTAGGGCATTCTTAGGTCTTTGACCAGCCCACCAGTCGGATCCAGTCCAGATTTGAGGGTCAAATCGGCTTGGGAGATGAACCATAAGTGGGTGGGAGGCCGACCACTCTCATAAATGCGCCGTTTAGCAAGTGCGCAACTTTTTGCGCTAACAGTCGTGCGTCGTGCGCATGTGCGTGATTTCTGCCTTCCTGTTCCGCACATGCACGTACGCCCAATGTTTGCATGGAGCTCTTCAATTTTTCACTACTTTGTATAGTTTTTGACCTTTTTTGAATGCTTTGGTATTAATTCAGGTCCATGGATGACTTCATCACTGTTTGACAATGCTGAGTTCTTGTAACCATGTGCGGACGAAATTTTAGTGATAACAGTGCTCGTCCAACTCGTTGCGAGACGACTCCATACAGTTGTGTCTGTTTAGACACACTCTTATCAGGGGTGTCGTGAAATGGTACATTGAGCTCGACCGCTCACAATATTCTTACTTTAGCGACTTGGAGATGGTCTTCCTAAACCATTTCCAACTACCTGTGAGATACGATGCTGACATCGAATTACTGGCCAACTTTGAGTAGACTAAAGTTGATCATATCTCAGATCGCATCCGAGAATGGCAGCATTATAAGAGTTTGATTAAGGTACAACTCCCACCAGATTTTTTGCTAGAGTGGTTCTTGAAGTCTTTGGTACTAGTTTTATCCAAGGACATTGCAACTTCGGGAGTGTTTTCAGAGGAGGAGGCGATAATGAGAATGCAACAACTCAAACTGATTTACTCTCAGTCTGGCTTACTCTATGAGATTTTTCCAGATGTGCCATGGTCCACCCTCAACAAGGCCAAACAAAAGTCTGGACCACATGCCGATGGTGTATTTGGTTCAACACAAGGAAATTCCATTGATCCGTTATCAAATCAATTGCAACAATTGTGAATATAACAGACAATGACCAGCCAGACCTCCGGTTCGAATGTTCCCCCTACCCAAATGGTGGACGTACACAGTGTGCAGTTGACGAACCCGAAGGCCAAACAATATCCTAAAGGAAATAAGAAACAATGAAACAAGAAGGGTAAAGGGGATAACAAGCCTAATAACAATGCTGGAAGGGGAGACACAGAGAAGAGAAAGTCGAAGTATCTGTGTAAGATTTTCACGAAATACCACCCGACTAACATGTGCCCTCGACTTGCAGAGGCCCAGAAGCTATTGACGCATCAACATCTTGTTGTGTTGACGAACCCATTTCCACATAGGAAAAACATGGCTCAAGCCTCAACTTTTTCGAGCACGGATGGGGGCAATCAGAGACCCCTCGCATCTTCTGGTAATACCTCAGCCACAAACGTTCATATGGTAAAAGGTAACACTCATGTAGTGACTAGGACCCTAACCACTACAGATTATTTAGACTTGGTCTTGTCCTCAGATGAGGCAATTCTTGAGGCATTGACTAGTCCAGACGTACCCTGGGATGATCTCCATCATAGATCATACTTCCTCCCAGAGTTAAGAAGAATAGAGTCAGGTGATTTCTTGTTGACTATGACTAGAGATAGGTATTTTCCTATTAATCCTCTGGCTATGCACGTAGTTTATGCTGAGGATAATATGGTGAATATCGTTGAAATGATCCCCATTGATATCTCCAGAACCCCTGACATCATGTAGAATGTTTTTGTCAGAGCAGACTGCTCCCCCGAAGAGATTCAAATTTATACAGACTTATTTAAGGAATTCCACGATGTTTTTGTCTGGTCTTACTAGGAAATTCCAGGCATTGATCCAAGAATCATCAAACATGAGATAATGATTTATCCTGATGGAAAATTGGTCTGACATAAGCTTCGTCCGGTGAATCCTTGAAAAGCGATAGAAATTAAGGATGAAGTAGAGAAATTTCTTAAAGCCGGTTTTATCTACCCCATAAAATTGATGGAATGGGTGGAAAATCCCATTCTGGTTAACAAAAAACAAGGTACAATTCACGTGTGCATGGAATTATGTGACTTGAACAAGGCCTGCCGGAAAGATAATTTTCCCACCCCATTCATCGATCAGATTTTCAATGAATGTGTAGGCTCTGAGGTCTTTTCATTCATGGATGATTTTTCAGGATATAACCAGATTCAGATCAAACCCGAAGACCAACATAAAACAACTTTTATCTATCACTGGGAGACATTTTCTTATTGTAAGATGCCTTTTGGATTGAAGAATGTTGGAGCCACTTTTCAATGGGCCATGTCTTTTTCTTTCCACGAACTTAGACATATAGTCAGGGCTTATGTTGATGATCTAGCATCATGA
Organism: Picea engelmannii; assembly: GCA_009831015.1. Classification (NCBI taxonomy): domain Eukaryota; kingdom Viridiplantae; phylum Streptophyta; class Pinopsida; order Pinales; family Pinaceae; genus Picea; species Picea engelmannii. The sequence continues at coordinate 846,490 of ML791507.1, read as the reverse complement.
TCTCGCAAGAAAGTTGATCATACCACACACCTCCAACTAATATTCAAAGGATGTCGCTACTATCAGATTTGCTTGAATCCTAACAAGTGCAGTTTCTACATGACGTCAGGTCGTCTCTTAGGTTTCATAGTTTCGAAAAAATGGATCATGGTCAACCCTATAAAGGTTGAGGTGATAGTTTAGTTGCCTTCTCCATGCACAATACCCTAGCTTCAGATCTTACAGGGGAAAGTGAAATTTCTTCGACTTTTTGTCACAAATTACGTTGAGATCACTAAAGGGTTCATGAGTTTACTGAAAAAGGGAGTCCCTTTCTATTGGGATGAAGATGCTCAATGCTCTTTTGAAGCATTGACACATGCTTATGTCTTGCCCTCTGCTACGACATCCCGATTATAACAAAGATTTATTGTTGTACTTGGCCACTACAGAGTCGACCATCGACATGGTCTTGGTCCAGGAGGACGATCTGCTTGAGGATCATGTTATTTATTACCTGAGTCGAGGCCTGGTTGGGACGAAAATCAACTATTCCCATGTTGAGAAGCTTGTGTTGGCAACAATTCATGTTTTCCAGCGGTTCCGTCATTATATTTTTCTTCACATGACCACCGTCATTGTCGTTGTGAACCCATTTCAATATGTGTTGACACGACGGGTCATTGGGAGAAAGATCAATAGATGGATTGTAATCCTCCAGGAATTTGACCTGGGATTTGTTTCCACGAAATCCAAAAAGTCGTTGGTCTTTGCAAAACTTATTTCAGAACTTCCAGTTGAATCTGGTGATGACACACCCAAATAATCGTCTATGAAAGGAGATATTTTTTTGATCGCAGCTTAGCACCCATGGTATGGAGATATACTAGTCTATCTCCAGACTTTGAAGTGCCCTTCTTCTGCTTCCCGCAATGAGCGTCGATGAATTCTCCATCAAGCATGAAACTATCTCATACTCGATGACACTTTGTATCATCGAGGCACAGATTTCATTCTTCGTCGGTACCTTATACATGAGGAAGAATAACTCATTATGAATGACTGACACACTGGAGCATGTGGTGGTGATTTTTCTGGGTTGGAAAAAACCCAAAAGATTCTACGAGCTAGTTAATTTTGGCCTATGTTAATCAAATATTGTGTTGAGTCAGTCAAGAAGTGCCACCCATGTCAAATCTTCTCTCAGAAGATGAGGGCACATCCTGCTCCCATGTTACCTGTCATCATTGTTGGTCCCTTCACTAAGTGGGGGATTTATTTTACTACATGTCACCCGACTTCAACCAGGGGGAATCATTATATCATTATAGCGGTAGAATACTTCACCAAGTGGGTCGAGGCTATGCCAAAGTTTAACAATGATGGAGAAACAATGGATCTCTTCATTTTTAACCAAATCGTAGCAAGGTTTGGAATCTCGAAGGATATTGTCACTGACCATGGCAGTCACTTCTAGAATAAAATGATGTCTGATTTAACATCAAATCTTGGTTTGAGGAAAGAACATTCATCACCCTACTATCCACAAGTGAATGGTCAGGTGGAAGCTGTGAATAAGTCCCTCAAGACTATTCTTTAGCGAATGATCAATTCTTCCAAGTCAAATTGGCATTTGATGTTGTACTTGACGTTATGGGCCTAATGGTTTCTCACCTTTTCAAATTGTATATGGGTTGGAAGAAGTCTTGCCTATTGAGTGCCAAATCCCATATTTAAAGTTGGTAATATATTTACTTCTAGACACTTCATTGCTTGAGGAATGCCTATTATATCTTGAGCATCTCGATGAGTAATGTTGTGATGCAGCCTTGGCCAACAAGGCTCACAAGCAACGAGTCAAGTGTCTCTGAAGGCGATCTTATCCTAGTCTATGACCAAGGAAAGGATCTCCTGGGGGTAGGAAAGTTCAAACCCATGTGGTTCAGAGCTTTTATCATGAAAGAGGTCTTAAAGAAGGGCGCTTATCATTTGGTTGACTTTGAGGGAAATGCTTTGGCAGATCCTAGAAATGGGCTCTAGCTCAAGAAGTATTACTCTTAGGTTGGTCACCTAGGTAACTTCTTGTACATATGTATAGTTCTTATACATTTTTTTGTCTTTTTGTTTTATGAACGTGTCATTATTTATGTCATATTTTTCACTATGGCAGATGTCAAGTGAATCAGAGGTGGTCTTTGGGTTCGCGAACGACGCTAGCCGACACACTCGGAGGTTTGCTTCCACAGCTTGGGTGATTTTCATGCCTCAAGGCCAGTTTCTATCTTATAGAGGTATCTATATAGGTGACGCCACAAACAATGTCACCAAGTAAAATGTAGTGATAGAGTTACTTCATGATGCTTTGTTACATGGTATCTCTCACCTCTAGGTCTACTTATACGCTCAGCTAGTTGTGTCCCAATTAAATGGAGTTTACCGCATTTATGATCCTACTTTACATCGACGTTTCCTTACGGTGCATCTCTTAGAACGTTACTTTGATTACATTACGTATATCCATGTTCTTAGGATATTAAATCAAATGACAGATACTCTAGTTAATCAAGTATTAGATTTCCATGTTGCACATAAATAAAAAGAGGCAAACACATACACATGTACATACATTTGTAAAAAATGTGATCCATAACAATAAAAGATGCATGTATATATATATGTCAAAAAGTGTCAAAGTACATAGGTGGGCGCGAACACCACAAAACTAATATCCGGTATACATCGCAGGCTTATGCCCTCAAAAATATACAAAAAGTATTCTCGGCACATAATAAGTCCAGCCTATCTAAGCTCGGGGCCTATTGGCCCTAATGTAGTGAATGAAGACGTTGGCCAAACACAGAAAAATTTGAACCCAAGTTCGTGGCACCCCAACTACATGAGGTCACATGGATGGCGGGAGATCCTTGATCTCGTCCATAGGAATTGTGTGAGTAAGCGTGGTGAGGTTCCACTCCACCCGTCTCAAAACTCTCTCAGCCTCTCTGGCTGGAGGTACCCCTGTGGTTGTTGGCCCACCGACTACTGTTGGTCCTACCTTTGGTCGAGGACATCGTCGAGTCCTCATGAAGTCTATCAGGTGCACTGGTCCCACATATGTACATAACAAATACATAGATGTTAGTACTCTGATGCATATAAAAAATGATATATATAAAAGAAACTGAAAAATAAATAAGTTTAAAAAATATGTAGCTAGCTCTCCTCGTTCCTCTCCAGGAGGTACGGGAATGTCCAGATCTCTGGAGAAGTTGATTCCGACATAGGGGTACTCCTCTATGGTTGGAATCTGTCATGCCCACCAGTTGAATAATTTGTCGTCGAAGGCCTCTATGGTCCTCCCTCCCACCTGTCGAGGTAGTAGTGATGCCCATCTACATACCATTGGGAAGGAGGCCACATGCCCCCGTACTGTCTCTCTGGGACTCATACTGGGCACCCTCTCGAAGAAGAACAATCATAGGATGGTTCCAAACCCGAAGTTCTTGTTGCTATGCTCTTGGCACTCTACCAGCTACCTCTTCATGCAAGTGAGCATGGTCGTGCTCCAATTGAAAATGTGTGCATCCAAGCACTGAATTGCACAATGCATGAGCTCGGGGAGACTAGTGTAGGGCGAAGGATCTAGTGATTCACCCAATAAGAAATAGGATCACCTTCAGTGACAAGCTTGTGATCTTGTTGATGGGAACTTGAGAACCTACTTTCTTAGTGTTGACCTCGCAATGCATCCTGATGTAATCTGCAATGTTGAAAGACCCAAGGGGAAAAGTGCACAGATTGACTGGTTCCCCTCTCCTTAAGAGGCCAGTAAAGAAGTATATGTCCTTAGTAATTGGAGTCAACGACTGCCCCTCTATCATAAATGCCTATGTGTCTAGATATTAGTAATCTACCAAGGTGTTTAGTAACCTGGGTTGTGCCCTCATAAATGGACACTGTAAGAACTTCCAAAACCCACATTGTTTCAATATGGCAATGGCAGCAGGGTCCTCATCGACCAAGATATCAATATCCTCATGTTCCCTCTCCCTCTAGTGGACATACACCCTATTCCATGACAGTTCAAAGGGTATTTAGCTCTTGCATTTTTAATTTTTCCATGCTTTTGAAGGTGTACATGGGTTGTTTTGTTCACAGTCATGTATGTACACTGGAAGAATATTTCTGCCTACATACATATGTGGGTTGTTCTTGGACAACCCACACACACGCAAGGCCACCCTTTTTTAGGAGGGCGTGCCCCCCCAAAAAACAAAAAGAATGCACAAAAGAAGATTGGAAATGCAGAAGGAATGAGTTTGTACTTACTTGGTCCAAGCTGAAGTTTGTTTCGTCATTTGAAGCTCCTAGAATCAACTTCTTTAGAAAAGGGGTCTTTTTTACCTTTTGATTAATTCTCAAATTGCAATGGTGAAAATGAGCTGTCAGCTTCTATTTATAGACTTTTTTGGCCCTTTTTGTCACTTTTTGACCTTTTTTGTCATTTTTTTCTGGCTTGGAAATCGTTTAATTCTTTTCTTGAGTTTCTTATTGGATGTTATGATACACTTTTCCTTTTGGTTTGGTAACTTTTTGGGAGATGGGTCACTTTTAAAGGTCCTTTGGTAAAAGTCATTTTTTCAAAATTGTTGCATATAAGTTAGGATTCCACCTCTACTTTCTGCATTTCGTTATCTTTTCCACTTTTCCATAGGATCGATCCCACTGAAGTGTGACACAAAACCATCATTACTTCTTTAGAAGTGTCAGAATTAGGTGGTAGAGCCTACCTTTACATTGATTCCCTAGATAGATCCTTGTTGCATTTTGGCATCCATGCTGTCTATAATGACTTTAGGCTCGGGAGTCCTTGTTAGTCCTGTCATGATTATGAGATTGAGCCACATTTATCTAATGCACCATCACTCATGGACTCACCCTCGGGACTTCCAAAAATGAGCACGCTTTGTTGTCTTTCAAGCTCTCATTGAAATATGAAAGCAACATCCGACGAGACTACATTTATTCTTTTCAATCTTGTCTGGATTAACTGAAAAAAGTAACTTATGGAGTCTTCTTTAAGCCCTTTTCAGACTCTCTAAACATGAAAATATTGTCGAGCAATCTTGTTTCCCTTCACGCTCTCCAAACTAAAACTTGAAGGCACATCTGTCTGGCAGTAGTTTACCCCTTTTTTGGTTCGGATGGTCAATTGTACGAACAAATATATACTCTAGGAACTTCAGTTCGCTAGAAGAGTATTCTTAGGTATACGTTTAACCCTTTTTCGGGCCTGAGGGACTAAATTTATGAAAAAGGAACATTGTCCTTGGTTTTGGTTTATCACCTTTTTCGGGCCTTGGAGATCACTTACGAAAAAGGAACCCCCACGGATTCCATAATTAACCTCTTTTCAGACTCCCTAAAATTGAAAAGATCATCGAGTGACCTTGTTCCTTCACACTCATTAAATTGGTCTAGAAGAACATCTACTGGTACGAGTTTACCTCTTTTTCCGGCCTGTGAATTATGGAGGAAAAAGGTACACCTTGGGAGATTCGTCTTGCTAGGAGAGTTCTCCTTAGAAAATTTTATATTTTTTTGAGCTAACGGGACTAAATCCAGAAAAAGGCAATGAGTCCATAGTTAATCTCTTTTTGGACTCCTTCAAATTTAAAATATTGTTGAGTGATCTTGTCTGTGTCACACTTGTTAAAATGGTTTTGAATAGACGTATTTTCGATGCTATTTTACCCCCTTTTCGAACCGACTAGACTATCTCCGAAAAAGGTACCCCTTGGAGTCTTCTTTTACGTTTTTTTAGACTCTCTAAACGTGAAAAAACTATCAATATTACCTTGTCTGGGATCATTAAAATTACATTTAAAGGGGTTTCATTGTGTCTTTTTAATCACATTTTCATCTTTGCGTCTTTGGCCTAATGCCAGATCCATGTTTCTCTCAGTTGAACCTTTGAAGCATGCCTTGTACACAAGCCTTGTAGAACTTTGACTCTATGACCTGGCACCTTGAGCCATGGAGGAATTTTCCCCAAGTGTCCTTTTCCTGCACATGTCTCCTTACTCTGAGAATTAGTGTGTTATTTTCTCCTAAAACTAGTATGCTTTCTTGTGACACTTGTTCCTCCTTTGTAATGTAGCATTCTTTTATTATTTTTCAAGCTCTTTTAAAAATTGAAAAAGACCAAAAAAAAAAAAAACCCAAAAAGAGGGGACGAGAAATATATATTCTTTTTTGGCAGCAGAATTAGTCTCCCTTGGACAAAGCACATGCTTCTGTTTGTTCGTCAATCATTGGGATCTAATATGACCTTAGGAAGCTTTTCTCACTACATATATTTATGTCCTCCTCTGTTTGGTTACTCTTCCAAACACATGGAGAGTTTGTGTTGCCTCCTGCATCGTGAACTTATGCCAATGTCATGCTGTCTGAGTCTGATCATCTTTCGTGATTTTTTCCAAGGGAAGTTTCACCTATCCTGAGTCGGCCTTTTTGTAGTTTGTCTCTTGACCTCATGAGTTGGCCATCCTGAAAGTCCAGTCAAGTCCTTGTTCAAAATCAATGAGGTTCTTTGCCTGATCATCAAGATCCTCTTGTATTTTTCTGACGAGCCGTTGAATACCTTTGGGTAGTGAAGTCATACACTCACACTGTACTTCTACCCAAGTTTTTAAGATATTGAAGTTTTTTCTCGATCTATGAAGACCTCATCTCCAGCCATTGGGCGGTCTTGGCTTCTTGAAGATGGATACTATACTAGTATATCTTTGATTTTGAGATGTAGATCCATTGTGTATTGCTCATGGCTACAATTTATATAGTTATATGACATGGATCTACAATGTATTTGATTGCAAGCCATTATTTATTTCATCCCAAGCATGGGTATGCCCGCCTCAGAGAGACAATTGTTATTTTGCAGATGACACCTCCCGAACTCTAGTCCCGGGCTCACTCGTTTCGTACATTGGCAAAGATTTTGTAATGTATTTAAGCCATCAGATGCTATTCTGACCTCACACATTAGGGGGCATATATTATAACCCTAAATTTCTCTACACATGCACACCTGGGCTTTGGCCCTCTTACTTGCATTTTTTGCTAATCTATCACTGAGTTTCTCTTCTAAAAAACCCATTTTTTGAAGATGTATGTGCCCTACACCAATACTGCCCATGTACATATGCTTGTTTCACAACTACATCCTGTGTACATACACATGTTGCACCACTGTAGCTCGCGTATACTTGCTAAATTTGAAAAAAATAAAAAGTTGCAAGGAATTCGTTGAGATTACGGGCTATTGGGTAGTTTCCCAACTAATCCACCACCTATAGCCCATCACCCAACTGAATAACCATCCTTTTACCATATAAAAGGAGGTTTCAGGGTCTCATTTTACATCTAGACATAAGAACAATGAAACTCTTCCCATTCACATCCCCTCCTTGCCCCAAGTAATAACAGTCCTTTTGTGATAATTTCTTCAGCATTCCCCAATTAGCCCTTCTTCCTCCATCATAAACCCATTACCTTTCCAAGAAGAGATTAGAAGGTTGAGAGGAGAATCCATACAAAGGTGCACTTGGAGCTTGGTGAAGAGGATCCTGGACCAGGTTTGTGGAGCAGTAGCCAACTTTGGTTGTAAAGGTATAATCATTGAGTTATTAATAAAAGAACTAGTTTTCCTGTCCCAAATCATGGTGTATTGAATGCTTTTGATGGTTTATGTTTTGACATTCTAGCATCTAAACCTAATTTTTATATGAATTGCATGCTTGTATATTTTTGTTTGTCTATCCTTGAATGCAGGCCAGCCTTGGGAGGAGGCGTGCAGTCAACAAATTTTCCAATCACGAGGGGATCATCACCGGACGCGGAGTAGAGGCATAGTTACCCGATCCCTCTCATATTTTATTTTTTTGTATGATTATTGGGTATGTTTGGGGTAGTTACAGAAGTAGTTGACTTTTATATGGTTAATTGATATGCTTACATTCTGAACCCTAATGTAGTCATAGGGGGCCTTTTCTAGCTAGCACTTGGTCATGAATGTAAGTAACTTTGTCTCTGGTTCAAACACTTTAAATTTTTATGATGTTCTTGGTGTTATCCTTAGCGAGGAAATGCGACGAAAAAGAACAGGCGAGACATCAGGTAATGCGTTAAACATGGATAACAAGGGAAGACAAAATGATAAAGGAAAGGGCTCAAGAAACCACAAGAATTATAGGAAGAGAAGATCCAAATCCAGACTCAAAAATATAGAGTGCTGGAATTGTGGGAAGAAAGGACATATGAAGAAAAACTGCAGATCTCCAAAGAAACAAAGAGATGGACAACATGAGAAAAATCAGGAAGCAAATGTAACAGGTGATGTGTTACAAGATGCTTTGATTCTTTCTGTAGATAATGTTCTTGAGTCTTGGGTAGTATATTTAGGGGATTCATTTCATGCCACACCCCATAGGAAACATTTTCTAGAATATGTTCAAGGTGATTTTGGACATGTTCATTTGGGTGATGATGCACCATGAAAAATTGTTGGAATGAAAAAGGTAAAAATAAAGAAAAGAAATGGAAACCAATGGTTTTTGAAAGAGGTAAGACATGTTCCATATCTAAGGAAAAATCTAATTTCAACAGGGCATTTGGCAAGTGAAGGTTGTATATCCATATTTACAAATAAGGTGTGGAAGGTCACCAAAGGATCATTGGTGATAGAAAAAGGAGAGAAGGTAGGTACATTGTATTTATGTACTGGTACTACTGACTCTTCTATCTGTTTAGCTTCTACAGGAGTGGATACATCACTGTGGAATCATAATCTTGGACACATGAGTGAGAAGGGGATGTAGATACTTCACAAAAGAAATTTGTTTCCAGATCTTAAACAAATTGATTTGGATTTCTCTGAGCATTGTGTTTATGGAAAACAGAAGAGAGACAAATCTCTCAGAGTCAAAAAAAGAAAAGAAGAGTGAAAGGTTAGATCTTGTGCATACATATGTATGGGGACCATCTCAGGTATCATGCCTTGGTGGATCTCGTTATTATGTTACTTTTATTGATGATGCAACTAGAAAAACTTGGGTTTATTTCATTCGACAAAAAAATGATGTTTTTGATACTTTTAAGAAATGGAAAGATTTGGTTGAGAATGAGATAGGAAGAAGGTTGAAGTGTCTTGGATTAGAAAATGGAGGTGAATATTGCAACAAGGAGTTTGATGACTATTTTTCATATCATGGGATTCATAGAGAGAAGATAGTTCCAGGAACACCATAAGAAAATAGTGTGTCAGAAAGGATGAACAGGGCAATCATGGAGCATGCAAGGAGTACGAGATTGCATGCTGGTTTTCCCTTACTAAATAGAGGACCTTCAATATCTTTGGATGGTGGAATTCCAGAGGAGGCATGGACATGTAAAAAGGTAAACTATTATTTTTTTGAAGACTTTCGGTTGTGAAGCATTTGTCCATATTGATAAAGAAAATAGACCAAATCTTGAGGAAATATTAAAGAAGTATACCTTTATTGGATACGGTGTTAATGATTTTGGTTATCACTTATGGGATTATGAAAATCAAAAAATGATTAGGAGTAGAGATGTCATATTCAATGAGAAGGTCATGTAAAAAGATCAGTTGCAGGGAAAGATACAAGAAAAATAAAAACCATAATACACAGTGCTTGATGAGATTACTGAAAAATAAATTCCAAAGGTAACAAAAAATAAAAATGTACAACAACAGGAGAAACATGTACCTCAAACTCCTGCAAGTATTGTTAGAATATCTACCAGGTTATGTAGACCCCTTGAACGATACTCTCCTTCATTGTATTATTTATTGTTGATTGATTCTGGTGAACCAGAATGTTATGAAGATGCAATGTAGGTAGACACTAAAAATAAGTAGAAGAAAAGAATGAAAGAGGAAATGGATTCCCTAGTAAATAACCAAACTTGGGATTTGGTTCAATTTCCTGCAGAAAAAAAAGAGCATTACAGAATAAACGGGTTTACAAGTTGAAGGAAGAAGATGGGGGCAAAAATCGGTGCAAAGCTAGACTTGTTGTAAAGGGGTTTGCACAAAAGAAAGGTATAGATTTTGATGAAATATTTTCTCTTGTTGTTAAAATGACTTCAATTAGGACTATTTTAAGTCTTGTGGCAGTAGAAGATTTGCATCTTGAACAATTATATGTAAAAACAACTTTTCTCCATGGGGATTTGGAGGAAGAGATTTATATGCAACAACCACAGGGGTATGAGGTCAAAGGAAAGGAGAATTTGGTATGGAGGTTGAAGAAGAGCTTGTATGGCCTAAAGAAAGCTCCAAGGCAGTGGTATTTGAAGTTTGACAGGTTTATGCCAAAACAAGGTTATAGTAGATGCCATTTTGATCACTGTGTTTATTTTAAAAGGCTAGAAAATGGAAGCTATATTATCTTTCTATTGTATGTAGATGACGTGATTGTTGCAGGGTCTCATATGCGGGATATAAATGTGTTCAAGAAGAAATTAGCTAATTCATTTGCAATGAAGGATTTAGGTGCTCGAAAGAAAATCCTTGGTAGAGAATAACAAGAGACATGAAAAATCACAAATTGACATTGTCTCAGGGTGAGTACATATAGAAGGTGTTGGAGAGGTTTAGAATGAAGAATGAAAAACCAGTTAGTACACCTTTGGCCAGCCATTTCAAATTAACTAAGGAAATTTGTCCCAAGACACAGGAGGAGATAGAATACATGTCCAGGGTCCCTTATTCATCAACAATTGGCAACTTGATGTATGCGATGGTTTGCACAAGACCAGATATTGCAGATGTAGTGGGAGTTGTGAGCATGTATATGAAAAATCTAGGTAAAGAACATTGGGAGGAAGTAAAGTGGATTCTTGGGTATTTGAGAGGTACTTCTACTCATGCATTATTTTTTGGAGGTTTATAAATTGTTCTAAAGGGATATGTTGATTCAAATATGGTAGGTGATAAAGATAGCAATATGAGAACCACGGGGTATGTTTTTACTATAGGTGGAACAACGATGAGTTGGATTTCGAAACTGCAAAAGGTTTTTTCACTATCAACAACAGAGGCAGATTATGTTGCTTCTACAGAGGCTAGTAAAGAGATGATTTGGTTACAAAGGTTTATGGGAGAATTGGGAAAGAAGCAGGAGAACAACAAGTTGTACAGTGACACTGAAAGTTCCATTCATATTGCAAAGAAATCTTCCTTCCATTCGAATACTAAGCATATACAACTCAGGTACCATTTCATACGATTCGTCTTGGAAGATGGACATTTGAAGCTGGAAAATATACACACTAGCCAGAATCCATCAGACGTGTTAACAAAGGGAGTAACTAGGGATAAACTGAGTTCCTGCTTATTTTCAGTTGGTCTTCAAGGATGAAGGTGAAGATGAGAAATTTTCTAGGTCCAAGAAGGATCATAGTCCAGCATATACAACAATGGTGCAGTTGTTGAGATCAGTCTCCAAGTGGGAGATTGTTGGTTCTGGAGCCTGATTATCTTCTTGATTTAGAGGTATTTGTTTTTAGTCATGTTTATATCCCATGAAGACTTTACACCCCAGAAGAATGTACACTCCTCCATATTGGGGAGTGTCGGGGGGGGTAGAGTTACTGTCCCTGTGGGGTCTGGGGGAAAGAGTGCCCCCGACGGGGGTTCGAGGGTGAAGCCCCCGAAGGAAAAATTGCCTTGTAAATGTATATTGTAATTTCATTTTAAATATGGACCGTTCATTATAAGGTCAAATATATGAAGATAGAAGTTATGTTAGGTTTTTTTTCCCTAGAAGGCAACCCTCTTTTATGAGGGAAATGTATTGCGACTATGGATCATTGCGAATATTGTATTATGAGTGATGAGACTGTGAGAGAAGGAAGAGGAAGTTACAACAGGTGTGTTGTAGGTTGTATCCCTTCATTTGTTGGATAATAATAAATGAAGGACCTGACAATTTCTCTGGTGGACGTAGCCCACATCGGGTGAACCACATATATCTATGTCTCTATTCTATTGTGTATCTTCTGTATTTTATTTCTGCATTTATTTTATTTTATTGCTCTGTGATCCTATTTTTCTAACAGATTCTTCATTTCCACTTGGCATTAGAAAACGTATTGGTTAACTCTTACTTCTAGGTGGAACCAACCCATAATGACAACAACTATCTACTACGCATCTGGTGGAAGGAACCTTGCAACTGGAAGGGGGGAAGGCTCATAAGCTCTGATGAGATGCATCCATCTTGAGGTAAGTAATAAGTAAATTGGGTTATCACACCCGAAATATTCAAAGTGCCCTTGTGGTACAAAAATAACTTGATCGACTATGAAGACGCAATGGATGGATATTTTACTAGTGACAGTGAGCCATTTAAGTTTTTGTATTATTAATGTAATATCATGTTTCTAATTATTCTACAATAAATTTGAATCAAAATTTGTGATAGTAAATTTAATACTGTCAAGGTCTACTTTCCTTTCTTATGCCACTTCTTCATGTGCTTGCCTCACTCAGGCTCGTTAGATAAGATAATAAACAAGGCTAGTAAAGACCTATATTCGCTCCATCTCACTATGGTTGGGTTGTCTCTTTCCTTCCCCTTCTGTAATACCCAATACCAAGGCGTACGATATCTCTATCTCACTCTATTCGAGGTGTAATATGGGTATGTATATCACTCTATTCGATATTTCCTTCCATACAAAGCAGGGTGTGTGTAAGATCCTCCTCCTTTTGTTGGGTCTCCTTATTATGGAAGGGGTAAGAAGATATTTTTTATAGGAATAGTATGATATCTCTATATCACTCTGTTTGATATGGAAGATGGGTAAGTATATCACTATGTTTGATATTTCCTTCCCAACAAGGCAAGGCATAAGGGTGTACGATATCTCATATATTCTCTATCTCACTATACTCGATCTTGAGACCTATGGCACGCATAAGCTCCTCCACCTTATGTTGGGTCTACTTGTTATGGAAGGGGTAAGAAGAGATTATTTATAGGAATAAATTCTTTACCGAAAGAACCAGGGCATATAATATCTCTATATCACTATGTTCTCTCTTTTCGTAAGAACTAGGAATAGACCTTCCTCTTTTGGACCTCCCCATCTTGATGTCGGGGTAGACATACAAGTTACCCCCAACCTAGGGGAAACTAAGGATATTATGTCTCAATGCCCACAAATTGCAAACATGGAGTGTAGAGACTCATATGGACAAAGCATATTCTTGAAGGTCCCTTCTTTTTTGTTGATGCATTCTACACATCACTAGCAGCAAAAACATCCACCACAGCGACTTGGCCCCAGAGGATAGTAGGTCTTACTCCATGAGGTAATGAGTCTGGTATCATGCTAAGTGCCACTCTAATATTAAAGCATTTGAACATGTTTCAGATAATATTTCTTGATTACATAACGTTTTCTTGGAATTTATACTCTTTGCCTTATTTAACCCTGGTGGGTGTCATTTATCTTATTAAGTTGGTCACCCTCGAGAATAGGGTACTACTGGGGGATTCCTTGAAGGGTCATCATACTTTACCGATCATACTTATCACCTTCCATACTTATTTCCTTCCATCTCCTTATCTTTTTGGATTTTCGAGTGTACTGACCCAAGAAGGGATTGTACCTCATTTCATGGGAAGTAGGGGCTAAAGACCTGGAGGGGAAACTAGCTGGAAAAAGATAAAATCCAAATCACGAACCTTCCAAATTCTTTCCCAAGAGGTCTTGAGAAACAATGAAGCGTTATCTCTTAAGCATAATACCTGCAAAACCAAAACTCACATATATAGATGTCCCACCTATTGAGGGATTTAAACAAGTGCCCTATGGAACTTTGCGTACCTCTCCCTTCAAGTGACATTGGGTACTTCCTCCCAAGATCTATTTTACCCATTTGGAGTACCCAATTGTTCTGGACTTTAAATAATTAATGGCAATAAATGGGAGCAACACACCCTCTACAAAGTCACCCATAAATGAGACACTACGGTCCCTTGTATGTCATGAAACCCATGCCCAAAATTATTACCCACTCCACTTCACACTTAGCCATGGATTAGATGAGTTTTTCTCGGGAAACACCTTGGACCCAGGAAATGATTGACCCAATAGGATTCCTTGACACGCCTCCCACACCTAAATTTGACAAATTGTATAATGTCTTTGAGAATTTGTTTAGTTTTAAAAGGGGAGTTTGATGCACATGTTTGGGTGGTTTGATTATTAGAGGTGGCTTACTTGGCATGATCTCATGAATCATGGACCCTTTGAGGGCGTACATGTTTTTATTTTTAGTACCTTTCCTAGTGGACATGTATTCATGAGTAGATGATTAGTTCAGACCTTCATGAGGGGTTGAAGCCCAAGGATGGATGCAGAGATGCCATGCCTCGAGAAATATCATGATGACCAGTTGCACAATGAAAGAAGATGATGTTTCCTTGGAGGCACTATGGCGTGACCTTAGGATGGGCTTCTACCTCCTCCCTCTTGAACATTGGCCTTTAGAGGTCCAGAGGACACCTTCCTAGCCTATGAAATCACCTAGGGTTGGGGTTTGATGAATGAGGTCATTGACGATGATGTTGGCACATGTGGATGAGGATCAAGGCCTTTTGAGGCCTAACACGATGCTTCTCCAACCTAACATCACCTTCGTGGAGGCTAACATCACCCTAGGAGGGATGATGTCACCCTTATTAGGGTTATTTTGTAAATAATTGATTTATTTTTAATTTTAATGATAAAATTGACACATGGGCTCAATTTTGTGAAAAGACACAATTGTTGGGTAAAATAAGCTAGGGTTTTCCATATAAATATGATTTCCATTTTCATTTTTTCATAATAACTCTCCCATTGAAGAGAGAGGGCTGAAATTTGAACCCTTTAAGGGTTATTGGCTGAAAAAACTAAGGTGCACTTGCTTGGAGACTTTTTTGTATACATCTTGGATCATTTCTTGGTGGAATTTTGGCAAATCTAGGGTTTTTGTGTTTGATTATTCCTGGTGAAGTAAATCTACAATTTTCATTTCATGATAAATTTTTATGGTATGTTTACTTGTTCATATTTAAGATTATGAAATTGCTTTCTTGAAACCCTCAGAGTAATAAACATAAGGTGTTTGTTACTTGCTCTTTGTTTTGCTAAATTTTCCTAAGAAGATCTTGTCTAGACAAACTTCTAGAGCCCTAAAGTGCTAACACTTTAGAAGTTTTGTCTAGTTCTTATTGCATGAAATATTTTTCAAGAGTCTAAGGATAGGAGAAATCGTTAGGGCCTAGAAGTTCCCACACCCTAGTTGAATCTTCTCTTTAAGGTTTGGCACTTGAGGACTTAAGGTTCCATTTCTCAAGCTTCCACCTTTTAATCTCTTAGACATATATAATCATTGTTATTTCTCCAAGTTAATGTGTTGATATAATTGACTCCATATGTCCTAAAAGGCACTAGTTCTCACTTCTCTCTTGTTGAAGGATTGATCAAACACTCAAACACTATTCTCCTAAGATTTTACTAACCATCTCTAACTCTAGTTTATCCTAGATTACTAATCTACTTGTTTTTATTACAAAACATTTCTACAACCATACTAACTACTGCAATTTTATGCATACACTTATCTAACTCACAACTAACTTACTTAGAACTTGCTTGTGACAATTGTTAAAAAATCTACTTGATATATGGCCAATTTTCATTCTCTTTTCTAGCAATTTTGAGAACTAATTATTGTGTTTGTTACAATTTACTTTGGGTTGTTATAAACTGTGATCTAACTGTAATTTTTCTTCAGCCATCATATAATTGTATTGTCTATTGTCTTTGGAGGCTTTATTATCATTTTTGTACATGTAATTGTTGTATATATGCTTTGTTGTTCTTGTTACGGGAAGTTACACAAATTACACTTATTTGCCTCAATTTCTCAAATGTAGACTTTGTTGACTTTGGTGACCAGCGAGAGGGGGGTATTTCTTAACATAAACTTATTCTACCCAGCCCTTTAGGCCACTGGGATGCCTCCTTTGGGGTAGACTTCCTTCTACTCCTAAAAGTGGGGATTTCCTATTGAGGTGACAATGATAGGATATCTTGTTTGTTACTCCAATATCCTTTACTTGTCTTGGGATTTGGACATGTATAGATTGCATGATAACAAGACCTTCCCCTTCACCTTGATTCTGTTTCACTTCATTCTAGCAACAACATACCATCATTCTGTTGTGATTCATTTTGGCAGACCTTCTTTTTATTATGCCCCTCCTGATGTGGGGGTTGTCTATTTAGGGGGATGGGTAATGTTCAGTCAAGTATATATATATATATATATATATATATATATATATATATATATATATATATATATATAT
>ML791507.1:809258-820876 GCA_009831015.1 Picea engelmannii | reverse complement strand
CCCCCCCCTCGGCCATGAATCGTGCAATTTAGCTACTTCAAATGCAAGGATTCCCCCAATCTAATATAAAGCAAGAAATTAAAACTTTTTGTTTCAAAGATAGCTAAAATCAATAGCAAAGTGACATGAAACAAAGAAACCCAAACAATTTTATTTTTTAACACGAACTATTCAATAAAAGAAAAAGAAGTTCTTTCACCAAACAATTCTAAATAAAAGACAATGCTTTGTAATTGAAAGACACTCAAAGCAAGAGACTAAATCTTCCAAAATCAAAAAAAGCAAAGATGGATAAAAGAAGTTTCAAATATTTCAAGAAGACTGTAAACATATCATAATCAAACCCAAAAATTCACCCCAAAACCAAATCCAAGGTTCGGGTAAGGAAAAAACCATCAAAAATCAAAATTTTCACAATTTCCACAGGTTGTAGATTAACACAGTGCGGAAATCCCTGATTTATGCAAGCCATATATGGGTAGGGTGTGGAGTTTCCACACTGGTCTAAACAAGTAGGGTGCGAAAATCCTAAGTCGTCGCAATGTCCCTCAAAGCAGGGTGCGGAAATCAAACAAAAATGGAAAAAATTAAAAATTAAGAAGGTTTTCCAGTGAAGTTAAATAGTCAAAGATTCAATCTGGATCTCCCAGTGACTCAGAAAACATAAACCAAGCAATCAAAACAAGAAAGAAAGACAAACTAGGAAAATAATTTGTTCCCCAATGGAGTCGCCAATTTTGTTATTGTATAAATCGGTAAATGCGGACATGAACTAATATCCCTAGACCCACATAGATCTAGAACAAAACAAGACATGACCTGGTGCTTTCCATAAGATTTAATCATCTAATTTACTACCAAAGAAGGGGTAAGTGACATACCTTTAAATATTGCTTCCTTATGTCTTTGTTGTTCTTGTGAGACTGATCCTGTAGTGAGACACAAACCAACCAAAGTGAAAGCAGTAAAGTATATTCAATGACAACCTATGCATATGATCAAGGAGTTATGCAATAAAATAAAGACTATTCTGTTGGAAAGAAACATGCCACTATATTATATTAAATAATAGGAAGAGAGATTACAACCGGATGCCTTGATGTCATAAGGCCCCTTCCAACGATTCCTTTCTTCCCACACACTTTTGATCCAAGGATTCTGAGATCAACAATCTATGTTGACAAAGTAATGCTCAAAATCCAAATCCAAGCTACAAAGCTCAATAACTCAACCAAGCTAACTTTATCCATGAGAACTCCTCTCCTTTTATAAGATAAAGAGGATAAGGTGAGGAGGTTAGGATGATCCCACCAAATCATGAAAGTGATTAAGATCCAAACCATTCAGATTCCACCTCACCATAGAAGCTTCTCCATCTAGAAGCATCGAGAAGATGCTTGCTTTTTCCCACGTATGAAGGCCTCTACACCCTAGCTATAGAGAAACCTACGGAAACTCCGCAACCCAGGCATAGAAAGGTGCGAAAATCAAGCATTTCCGCACCCTACATATAGAGCAGCCTGCGGAAATCCTCAAAAATAGGGTTTTTACAAAGGAAAACACAACTTCTTCTCTCAGGAAAAGTCCTTCTCCCTTATTTCTTTAGCAATTCAGGCCACTGACCCCTCTGAAGGCAACAAATAGGTTTACATCATTAATGATCATAGAGATGATGAAAATAATGTGTAACACATATTAACCTTTATAAAGAAAGGTAGCCTTAAAACCCTTTTTTGATTTTGTCTCAAATGATCCTTGGCATCGTTCCTTTAACAATTGAGAACATCTCAAGGGGTAACAAGTTTATTGCAAGAATCCTACCCCATATTCAAGTCCCTCTCACCCAACATAAGGTGACAAATCAAGTGTAGGTCGTGGAGATTGCAATACAACGAGAAGATACACTACGAGGTGGTGAGACATCAATAGGGATAGAACAGGTGCAGTCTGAGGTCGTCAATATTACAACGCACTTACAAGATATGTCTACGGAAAAGGTGGTGAGTGAGCCTGTGTGATGCATTGTGTATTATTAAAAAGGTTACCATAGGAATGAATGTTCTACACTGGGAAACTACATGGTGATGGGTACATGGAATCCATTTCCAACTGGACCTCAGACCGAGTGGTGTGATATTTGTAGAAAATGGGGGCATATACCTCCTCGGTCCCCAACACTACAAAAGTATTAAAATATTATGCATACTTTGTTTTGTGAGTTCTACAATTCCATGGGGCATGATGTGAAAAATGTTTGATCGCTTCAGTTGATGCAAGAGAACACTACAGATGCCTTTCGGGTTTTGGAAGAACATAAAAGTGGTGACCACGAAGGTACAAATAGAGGAGGATACCAAGGAGGTATGAGAGGAGGATATGGATGAGTAAGAGGATAAGGATATGGTGGTAGTGGAGGAAGACCATATATTGTTTTAATTGTAGTGAAGTAGGCAATGTGTTGCAGTTTTGTACTAAAATGTGTGCTCTTTGTGGGTATTGTCAAAATACAATGTGTGTCATCGAATATTTCCCAGACTTTTTGGCCAAGTGGGAAGAGAAGAAGGCACACTACAGTATGGTATTGTAGAGCCACAGGGAAATCATAAGCCAAAGGAATAAGTTGATATGCAGGTGGAAACCCAAGGAGGAATTCAAAAAAAAATGGACTTAGAACATGGAGAGAGCTTGAGTCATAACATTGAGGGAAAGATTAGAAAAGTGGCACAGACACCTCCTAAGTTTGATGTTGTGCAACAAAATAAATTCCTATGCAAAAAAAAGGGCTCTAGAGGAAAATAGAGTGTGTGACACAAAGGTCACTCAAGGAAACCAGGGTGCACGAAGAGGTCTAGTGCACCGCTCAAAGATAATTAGAAGAGATCCGCACCTGTGAAGATTTGCAATGTGAAACAAAAAAATCATTGGAGGAAGCTTGTGTGCACGAAGAGATACAACGTGTGACATAGATGTCACTACAGGAATCTTGCATACATGAATAGGTGTAGTGGGCCAAACATAAATAAATAAAGGAGTGTGTGCGTGAATAACTACAATGCATGGTGCAGCATGATATTGATCGCAAGGAACAAACAGAGGATCAAGTAAGTAACTTTTTTCATTATTGTTTGAAGATGTTAAGTGATCCAGATGCTCCAAATAAGTTGAAAAATATTTTGACAAGATTTATGGGGGAAGAAGAGATAGTGGTAGCTATATCTTCCTTGCTACCAAAAATGGATGTGTGCCAAGTGAGCAAGTAGAAATGCACAGGAAGAGAGTTCAAGATGATAGTTGAACGCATAAGCTATGAGATGGATGGTGTCATGTTGGATCTAGGATATAATGTGAAATATTTCCAAAGAAATATTTGGATTTGATGGGCAAGCCAAACTTGGTGTGGTCCCCCCATGGGGGATTCACCAAGTGGACAATATATTAACACGTTCGTTCATAAAGGGGGTTAAAAAAAACTTCCAAACCTAGGGAAATATATTGACTAATATTAAGGGGTGGAGAGGGTTTTTTAATGATGTGTATCAATGTATGTATTGGGGGGCTTGCATTAGGATGGGTGACTAGACATATCAAATACCCAAAACCCAAATCTACACTCTTTTATTTCACCAAGTTATCTACTCATAGTTGTGATCACAATGAAACCAGTGAATCCCTAGTTAATCTGATATTGACCTCCAATAGAAAGAAAATCCGCATTTGATCTCCTTTGGTGGCCCCAGTACAAGAACCAAAAAGTAGTTGTTGTCTACAATGTAATGGTTGATGTATATGGAAATATGGGTAATTCTTGGAAAAAGAAAGAAGAGAGGCAGGAAGAAGGCGCAAGTAAAATTTATTAAGCATAATAAATTTGTTTTTCTGGACTCTTTGTTAGGTTCAATATGATATTTCTTTCAATTAACAACAATATTTCCACTTCATGGTTTCTCTCTTGAGATGGAGTGCCAACAAAATATGATTTGTAAAACAATTTTACAATTAAATCGATTTAGTCAACATTAAAATTACCAACGAGTAGAAATTCTTTAATTTCTCTGATTGCCCTTGTTTCTTCTATCAATAGTTGGCCTTTTATATCAACTTCTCCTCAGCCTTTGTTTTGAACAATTTCTAGAATGCGCCAATTTTAATTTCATAGCTAACAAGAATCACAATAAAATGTTTTAACAATCTCACGTGCTCGTGAAAAATGACATTCATCAAGATAACATAGTCTACAGTTTCTTTGTTCTAAACTTATATTTTCAATATCTCCAATTGGATGAACATTGGTTGCTTCACCCCCACTATTTTTGTTCAATGAGAAAAAAAAAGGATTAAGTCCTCAAAGATTATTTTTATGTGTGCTTTTAGATGGATGTGAAATTTATTTAGTGTTAAGAGAATCACATTCCAAGAAATAGGGCATGTATGTCTCATTTGAATGCTAGTTCATGTCACACAATTCTAGGGACATGAAATGGTGTTAGGGCATCCAACATTGCTCTGCCCACATCAATTTATCTTCTCTTCAATCACACTCAACACTAGGTTTTTAAATCATCTTCCTTGTTGCAAACTGACACTCATTTAATCAGATCTAAAAACCCATCAACATTGGCCATGTCATTTTGCAAAATAACATTGTTTTGGTATGTTGAAAAATTTACTTAAGAACGTTTCTCTACCCACATCAACTCTCTTCTCTTCAATCAGACTCAATACTAGGTTTTTAAATCATTGTCCTTGATGAAAAATGGCACTAGTTCAATCATATCTACAATCCATCAACATTGGCCATGTTGTTTTGCAAAACAACATTGCTCTGGTATGCTAAAAAATTGACATAACGACACAAAAAAATGTCTCCTGCTATCAACTAGACCTGTCTAATGGGGTCATATTTTATGCTCTTTAACATGGGAAAATCATATGATGCATAAAAAATGTCTTATATTAATAGACAAGTCTATTGGAATTATTTCACTGTAGCAAAAATATCTGAAACATCTACCATTAGCAAAAATTGTTGTTGATTGGGTTCTATTATGTTGTTTCATAATTCTATTGTTCTAATTGTTTTCGATATACTTTCTCAATCATGGTATTTAATGGTTGTCATTCTACAATCGATCATTCTTTCACACATGATCTTGATTATCTTGGTTTGCAAAAACAATAATGCCACCTTAAACCAAAATTCTACCTTGCATTGGTTCATTTGCTAATGTTGCTCATCTTGATAGTATTCTAAGGTTAATATACCACTGAATGGTACAATGGTATGCTTGGGTCCTTCTTCTATTGGGTTGTTTTCCCCCATTCTCATCGATGAGAATAATACATGTCTTTTCCTTGTATTTCTTTAATTTATTTTACCTAAAGTGTTAAATTTAGGATGTGAAATAAATTTAAGGACATTCCCTTTGAAATTAAAAAAACTCAACTTTCCTTTACTTCATGTATCTTGTCTTTATTTTTGTGACACAAAAATTCCATTCCTGTGTAATGCTTATCTTTTCTTGAGGTCTTCACTATCCAACTTGGATCTTAATCTCCTTCGTAGTTTCTGATTGCAATCCAATGTGAGCTTTATTATCAGAGGGCCTTGGCTTGCACATGATGTGAGATGATAATTTTTTTATGGAAGATGACTTTATGTACATTAATTTGGAGACAATGACATAGCTACCAAAATTATGGGAACATGTCTTAATACCTAATTAACTCCTGCTTTATTTACTAGTCTAAATTCACTCTAGCTTTATACTACCTTGACACTAAGTCTGTTAACAAAGTTAAATTTCATCATTACTATATTGTGAAGAGGAGGATACACACATATTTCTTAACACAAATGAAATATTTCATGTTTTCATCATGTTGAGCACTCAACACACCCTAAAAAGCCTCTCTCAATTTTTTTCTTTTTTTGGGTACCACTTGAGTCGATTTCTCATTACTGAGTGACTTGGTTCTTATCCGTTTCTTTATTGATTGAATCTTTGCACATTTATGTTTCTATTGTTTCTTGAAGGATAAGTACATGTCGTATTTGGTTAGGAATGCTTGTCATCATGTTTTCCATTGATTGAGCTCACTACAGGTCGACCAAGCCTTTTTTGTATGCAGACGAAATGCTTGTGGACAGACACAACAATCAAGAGCGGTCAATTTCAGACTCATATTGTGGGAACAGACATGTTGAATTTCAACGGTAGATATCCATCAATCCAATCAAATCGATGATTTTTGTGCATTTGGAGTGTCGAAATCGTGAGGGGTTTAACATCAAGAATTACCCGAAGAGACGAAGTCCCGAAGACCCGAAGTCCCAAAGACCCAAAGAGTCAAAGTTCCAAACTGTCGAAGATTCGAAGTAACGAGACACTGACACATCACTTCGGGCCTATACTACTTTGGGAGAACTTCATGCCTCACAGTCCAAAACTCCCAAAGCTCGAAGTGTCGAAGCATGTGGCACACTCATCAGTCATGACACATGGCACTCATTATAGGTCATTTGGTTATGTCATTCACCCATTTCCACGTGACATGTGTCACCCTTCTTTCCATGACACATTAGTAGACATGACATCATATGACATCAGGCCACCACATCACTTCGAGACCATACCACTCCGGGATATTTCCAAGCACGACATTCATAAACTCCCAAAGCTCGAACACCCAAAGGCTCGAAGTGAATCTGGACCGTTCATCAACAAGGACACGTGGAGGTAGATCATTCACTTTGGTGATTTTCCTCTTTAATAATTCCAAGCACAACATTCGAAACTCCCCAAGCCCGAACTTCTGAAGTGAATCTGGACCATCTATCGACGAGGACACGCGGTGGCAGATCCCCCACTTCGGATATACATTGCTTTAGAGGCTTTCCCAAGAAAAGAGATGGAAAATTTCGAAGCCCAAAATCTTGCAGTGAATCTGGACCGTCCAAACCCAGAGGCCATGTGGAGGAAGATCTCTCACTTTAGAAATACGACACTTCAGAGGATGGTAAGAACTTTGCATTGAAACTTTCGAAGCTTGAACTCCCGAAGTGATCACAGACTGTTGATCTCAAATCAACCAACACCATTGATCTTTGCAATAGGTAAGGAAGGAATATCACCCAGATCATAGATTGTAATCAGATCAACGACCAAAATCCATTGCGGGGACATAAACTGCCTGGACGTAAATTTTCTAGAGCAGTCTCGTAATTGGAACCATGGTATTGTTGAAAGGGTACGTGGAAGCTTATGGGGGATTGTGGAACCAAAAGAGGTGTGGACCCAAGCCACTCTCGACAAATTCCACAACCACATGCTTATATGACACCACATCACTGTGTCGCCTCCATGTTACTGCATCACCTCCATGTCACCTCGTCACCTCCATTCACACTCCCGCTACCGCTCAAATTTAGCCACATTTTCTCTGCCTGACTCTAGAACTGATCACCTCGACGACATCCCTTTTCTCTATATCAACAGTTCTTATCGCATCCCGTACCCCCTGGACCTTTCTACCTTTAATGGTGGGGGGGGGGTCCGGGAAAGTGGTTTCCCCACCGCAGGCCCTACCTAACCTGGAAACTCCTCAGGATTTCGAACCCCCCCTCTCTAATCCTCTTACTTCCTACATCCCCCTCTGGGATATTTTCAAATTGCCTCTCAATACTGCCCATCTCCCCATGCTCCATTTGTCATCCACTCATGCCTGTCACCTCCACTCCCCTCCACTTCATCTACGTCCACATTCTCCACCTTCATGTTTCATGTCTTCCTATTGGACACCCGCCTCCATGTCTTGTTGTTCAAAACCAATTCATCAGAGTGAAAGTGAGGAAAAGGATCAATTACAGTTGAGACGAAATGTGCTTAGCTTCTGAAATCTCAGACATAGACATAGAGTTAAGTCTCAGTCATAGATCAACGTAGATTGGTTCCAGATCACTTCAGTAGACTCCCTCATTCCCAAGTAGAGATATACTCATGCAACCATTTTTCTCCAGTGGCCTCCAACAACTCGCAGGCATGCCATTACTCAACACAGATCTATGCTCTTTCACTCCAAGTCCTATTTTCTGTTGAGTCAGTTCCTCCAATGCATGCATCAGTTCTATCTTAGAGACAATAGTGGTTTTTAATTGATTAATTCCATCATTTTCTTAGATTAGATACAAGAGTGGTATTTTGTGTGTGATAAAAACCACTCTTGCTGATTAAGTTCAGTGTCATATTCAAATTAATAATTTTTTTACAAACAATTACCTAAAAATAGGTCTCAGTCCCCTAAGGATGAGAACCTGTGCAACTCTGTTAAATATGGGGTTTTTGAATGTTTGAAGGGTCGATGGTTTTGGAAAAACACCCTCATTTTTTGATTGTAAAGAACTATTTCGGAGCTACCTTGATTGAGAAGTCATGTCCAGGACTTGAGACAAAGTTTTTTTTTGTGTTTCATCAAAGGTGTGTGTGATTGGATCTGAATTAGAAGAATTATTTCTGATTTTATCTCATGAATGGATGATGTAATGAGTGAGAGCCTCTGAATCTGTTTATAAGTTATCTGATTCAATATTTTTATAAGCTCTTGTCTTTAATGATGAAAAGTAAATCATTGTGTTAGTACATGATTAATTATTAGAGTTAAGGAAACTATTTTTCTTGCCATTGTTTATTGTGTGTATGTTTTCTTCTGATAATTGTATCTCTGTCAATAATTGAAACACCAGCAGATTAATGCATTAGTACTAGGCTTGTTGCAGGTGTAAGAATCATTGTCTACATGTTTGAGCACGTGGGTTATCCCAAGATCATCCTTCTCCAGTAGTTGATATTTCCCACTTTGTTACCCAGTTGGTTTATACCAGCTTTTATCTTGTATCAGTCCCACTTATAAGAGAAAATACAAAAAAATAATGTTTGAACTAAAGGAGGAGCTTTCACTAGAAAAACATCCTATCAATCACTACGTAAAGCCCATCGATTAATTGGTTGGATTGCAATATCTAGAGAACCATTCCACCATTAAACGTTGCAGAGTCTAATTGGGCCTCGGTGGAGGTTTTGGTTCCTACTGTTGAGTTAAAGGGATTTAGGACCCCTCAACAGAATTGGCGCTAAAAGGAGGGCATGCAGAATGAATGGCTAACAATATTTTTTGCAGAATTTTTCACACAGCCTGTAGATTCAAAATATCCCACATGCATGGCTAGTCATTCCCAAGACAACCCACACATGCTGAGTACTCCTAAAATGAGTAACTCACCCCAGCCAAAGGAATAACATCCATTCCTTGAGATACCTTACGCTCTTCCTCACGAGGAGTTGAACCAATTAAGAAGAATCACAAGAGATTATGCCCGATAGATCAGTGTGCTTCCCTTAGCTCTGTTACTTACTCGAAGAAAACAAGTAAGAAGACCAGTGATCGAGTCCCCCGACCAAGTTTTTTTGCACACAGTAGAAGACCTGATAGATTTCACTCTCACTGAAATAGAACATCCTCTTAATCTAATCCTCGAAACACCACTCAACAACTTCTCCGAGCTCGACGATTTTTTTGACGAGGAAGGGTTTAACTCTAAACGCTCAGTTTCGGGATCAGAGGACATAGAATATAACATCGATCATAATGAAGAAAGGGAAATCCCACCTCAAAATAATCAACCTTTGTTGGAAAGAGATGCTATGGCCATCCTTGGACGAGTACATAGCCTTCCCCTAAATCCATAGAAGTTACTCCCTAAATTTGACCCTGAAACCTCAGGTTTGCCTGAAGACCATATCAAAAAATTCATACTAGCTATGAGACTGATGAATGTCCAACATGAAGACGTAGTATGTAGTCTTTTCCCCTATACTTTTGAGAATTCATCCTCCACATGGTATTTTAACTTACCTGTAGGATCCATAACTAGTTGGACTAAGTTTCAAAAGGATTTTCTAGATAAATTTGTAGAAGAAATCACTACAAGAGCTTTGATGGATGACTTGTTCGTCGCCACCATGATTTCAAAGGAGAAGGCTCACCACTATACTAAAAAAATTTCAACCCGAATATAAACCTACTCTGGAGTTGCAAATCGAAGTATATGCTAATGCTCTCCTAGCCTCTATTTCCATGTTTGTGAAGAGGGATGCCAAAGCAACCTTAGCTGAGAATTTTGAGGAATCCAAAAAAACAGAATTTCAAATGAAGGGATGTAAAGAAGGCCAGGTATCACTAGTTAAGAAGGAAGTTCAACCTCCTCCCAGGAGAGGACTCCTATTGACTATACCCCAAGGAAAACAAATAGAACAAGGTCCTGAAAAAGGAAGTGGAGACAAAGAAAACCTACAACGTATGGTTAATAAAATGTCAAATGAAATCATAGACATGAAAAGAAGTGCAGGGGAAGGAAACCAATGCCAAAGGCCCTATAAACCCTTTTTAAAAATAAATCTACCTTTCAAATCAATTGAACCCCCTCCAACCAACTTAAACATTGATCTAGGAAATGTAGAATCTGACTCTTTCTATACCTATCACCAAGAAAAACACTCTGAAAGAGACTGCCCACAATGGGTGCATGCCATGAATTTGATGGCCAACCGGTTTCTAGATGAGGTTTCCTAACCAAACAATCAAGCGGATCAATTATGAATATTGTTGATCAGGAAGAAGATGATCCACTAGAAGAAACAACCATTTTAATATGGGACCCTGACTTACCAATTCCTTCTAATGACCTATTTGAAGTTCAAGAACCACCCACAAAAGTCTTGGTTGTGCAAACACGAAGTAGGGGTCAACCTGTCTCAAACGACATTACTACGACCCAAACTTTGGGTGGAAAACTAGCTCCCGGTCAATCGAAAGCACCTTTTGTTCCCCGAAGAAATCCTATAAACAGCCATACACGAGAATCACACAATCTAGACTACAACATAGTAGAAGACTTGAAAAAGTTGAAGAAAACCATATCGGTCATAGACATGTGTAGAATCCCTCAACAAAAGGACTTTCTATTACAAGCATTGAAATCAGTAGAAAATCCTACAACAAGCACTGACCAAGGGGAAAATCCATCCCCCTCAGATCTAAGGAATAAACCAATTGTGAATGCCTTCTTTGAAGATAAGAAGGGAAAACCTTTTGTCCCACCGTTCCTTTTGACATTTGAAGTCTTCAACAAAAACCTTCATAACTGTTTGGTTGACTCAGGAGCATCCTCTAATGTTATTACTTTGTCTATATGCAAGAAACTAAACACAATCCCTCTCAAAATTGAAAAACACATGATACAACTAGACATAAACCAGGTGAAGGTTATGGGAGACCTCAAAGATGTAATGATCAAAATAATGACACACCCTAAATTTGTGCAAGTAATTGACATCATTGTAGTAGATATCCCAGAAGCTTATGGATTTTTATTGATTCTAGATTGGTCTGAGAAGTTAAACAAATACTTTAGTATATACTGGACTCACCTTTGGCTGCCATTAAAGGGACACACGAATATGATCAGAATTGATAGGGAAATATATCTAAAACACACGGTCATCGACCTGAAAACCCTTAACGAGCCCTCATCGACAGATTTTCCCGTACTAAGCAATTATTCT
>ML791507.1:795269-809238 GCA_009831015.1 Picea engelmannii | reverse complement strand
TCTAATATCCCTCTTACTCAAAACTTCAAAATGATTTTTCAAGAAAACTTACCGATACAGGCAGAGGAAACCCTCTTCTGTCAAGGACCTGCATTAGAAATCACAAAACAAATAGGAGGAAAGGAGGAAAGTGGTAGGAAAAGGGAAAATGATAAATTTTTCTCACCAATTTGGACCTTATAGTTTGATGGATCTAAATCACAAGAAGGTTCGGGGACGGGGTGCATCCTCATCGATCCAAAAGGTAAACGAAATGTCTTGTCTTGTAGACTAGAATTTGAATGCACAAACAACACCGTTGAGTATGAATCTCTAGTACAAGGGATAAACAAGGCCATAGACTTAAACGTTAAATAATTGAAGGTTTTCAGAGACTCTGAAATCATCGTTAGACAAGTAAGGAACACTATACATTGCAACTCTCCCCACCTGAGGAATTACCAACATGAAGTGCACAGATTAATAGAACATTTTGAATCCTTTAACATTATAGCGATCCCCTGAACAAAGAACACTCTTGTTGATTCTTTGGCCACCGTTGCCTCAACAATATCACCTTTAGAAGACTATGCAGCCTCCTAATTTACTATGGAGCTACTCTACAAAACATCAGTGCCCAATAAATTTTCTAATTGGAAGGTCTTTGAAGGAGATGAAAAGATCATAAACGTTTTGACCAATAAGGATTATTTTAAAGATTTGGCTATTGACGATGAAGTATTTTAGGAGCCATTAGCAGAGACCTATCCTCATATAGATCAACCAATAGACAAATTGAGGTTGCACACAATACCGAAAGGGGTATCCAATTTAGAAAATCTTTTTGACTTAAGGGAAAGATTCAAGGGGTCAACAAACATGAAAACAGGGAGCTCTTGTCCCATGCATGAAACTATAAATCTAGGAACCCCAAAAAAACCCAAGAATATAAATCTCAACAAGATGGTATCTAAAGAGGAAAGGAAGGCCTATCTCAAACTTTTCAGTAAATATCAAGATGTTTTTACTTGGTCCTACCGAGATCTGAAAACTTACGATACTTGTATCATTCAACACACTATCCCATTAAAACCTAAAGTTAAATCCTTCCAACATAAGCTTCAGAAGTAACACCCATCCCTGGAACCTCTCATGTGTCAAGAGTTAAATAAACTACTAGATGCCAAAATTATCTTCCAAGCTAGACACTCTGCATGGGTAGGAAATTTGGTTCCCGTGAGGAAAAAATCTGGGGAGATCCGCCTATGCGTAGATTTCAGAAACCTCAACATAGCTTTAGAAAAGGAAAACTAACCAATCCCATGAGTGGAGAAACTCTTGCAGATTGTGTCGGGCTCTGATATTTTCTCCCTACTCGATGGTTTTTCAGGTTACAACCAAGTCCTATTTTCAAAGGAAGATCATTTGAAAACTACCTTCCAAACCAAGTGGGGAACCTTCGCTTATAAACGTATGCCCTTTGAGTTAATCAATGTAGGGGAAAACTTCCAAAGGGCCATGGACATAGCGTTTCGAGCACTAACAAACAAATGTGTAGTAGTATATTTGGATGGCGTGACTGTGTATTCAAAGAACAGAGAAGATCACATCCAACATTTAACCCAGATTTTCGAAAGGTGTAGGAAATATGGTATATCCTTAAACCCTAAGAAAACTATTTTTGGTGTCGAGGAAGGTAAGTTTTTAGGCCACATTATATCTCAAGCAGGCATTCGCATAGACCCAGAACGAATTAGTTCTATAGCTCAACTTCCATTACGCCACAAAAAAAAAGGCTATGCAATCATTCTTTGGTAAAATCAATTTTGTGAGGAAATTCACCGTCGATTTCGATGGAACAATCAAACCCTTACAAAAAATGATCCATAAATATGTTGAATTTAAGTGGGATGATGAAAAGAAACATGCTTTCAGTGATATTAAGACTGCAATATCCCAAGCCCCAGTGTTGCGAAGAACCGATTTTAGCAAATATTTCTTCCTCTATACTTTTTCCTCCAACCAATTGTTAGCTGCAATACTAACTCAGAAGGATGATGACAACAACGAGGCCCTAGTATCATTTATGAGCACTAATATCCAAGGGGCCAAACTAAATTACCCTGCTATATACAAGCATTCTTATGTAGTATATAAGGCAGTGAACACTTTAGATTTTACATCCTAAATAATCATACCAAAGTCATAGTGCCTCCCCCTACAGTATGATCCCTATTCACTCAACAGGATATGGGGGAAAGAAGAGGAAACTGGATGGCAGTAGTCCAAGAATTTGATCTAGATATAAAACCTACTAAACTGGTTAAGGGACAAGGGTTATGCAAATTGGTAGCTGAATCCCAAGAACAAGTAAATGAATATCGCAGATGGGAGAATGAATTGGCCTTATGATGTGGTGAAGCTTCATACATCTCCCCAGGGCAAGAGTCTTCATATGAGAAACTGAATTATCTCCTGCATCATGGAACTTGCCCAGAAAACCAAAATCCTAGAGAAAGGAGAGCCCTCATGTTAAAATCAAAACAATATCACCTCATAAATTCGGTGCTCTTCCATGTTAATTATGATGGGGTACTTTTAATATGTCTCGAACGTGAAGATGCAGACAAAATTTTGAAGGAGATCCATGATGGTCCTACAGGTGGACATTTCACAGGAAACACCACTGCTCATAAAATACTGAGAGACGGATATTATTGTCCTACTTTGTTCAAGGATTCTCACACATACGCTAGGAACTGTAAGACATGTCAAATAAGCGTAGGGAGGGAAAAGAGAGTAGTTGTCCCACTCCAACATGTGGTTGTCTCCAGGCCATTCGAGCAATGGGGTTTAGATATCATAGGATAAATTACACTGAGTTCCTCAAAACAACATAGATACATACTGATTGCCACATACTGTTTCACGAAATGGGAAGAGGCCATCCCTCTAACTCATGTGAACGAAAAGGTGGTGATCCAATTCGTAGACCAACAACTAATCACCAGGTTCAGGATGCCTTCCTTCCTTGTCTTTGATAATCTAGCTTACTTTTCTTCCACCTTATTAACAGAGTTTTCTCTAAATAAAGGAATCATAATTAGATACTCTACAAACTATTATCCACAGGGGAACGGAGTGGAAAAATCAACCAATAAGAACCTAGTGAGGATATTAAAGAAAACAGTTGCAGACAACCAGAGGAATTGGAACAATTCACTCTATAATACCTTATGGGATGATAGAGTAACACCCAAGGAAGCCATAAGAAATTCCCCATACTTTCTGGTATACGGACAAGAAGCCATCCTCCCAAATGGGCTATATCTTCCATCTCTTCAACTTGCTCAGGATTCTAGAGGAAAACCCTCATCAGTCATACAACAAAGAATTGATACCCTTCTCATGTTGGAAGAAGAAAGGGAGAAAGAAAAATCAAAGTTCATAGCTCATCAACAGATAGTTAAAAGGTGGTTTGATAAGCATACGGCTAAAGAGAATAATTTTGAAGTGGGAGACTTAGTCCTAAAATAGGACAGAGCAAATGAACCGAAAGGAAAACATTCAAAGTTTCAGAATCTATAGCTCGGACCTTTTCAGGTAGCCAAGAAAATTGGGGTAGGTGTGTATCAGTTGTAGAATTTGATGGGGTAACTTGACGCCCTCCTGGTGAATGGAAAAGCCCTAAAACAATATTTTCATTAAAAAAAAATGTTTTGTGTATTTTCACGATGTTTTGTTTCAACTGCGGAATGCATTTTTGTTTTTGTTTCTTTCTATAGAACTTTTGTGATTTTGAAGATTGTGTTTAGCAACATAGTGGTTGACCTCAATTCATGCAATATGATGAACTATGTTCCTGACTCATCGCTCACATACAACACAAGAAGTGTTGGGAGACCTGTAGTTGTTTTAAAGGGTGTTCTATTTAACTTCCAGGTGAACAACCTTGGGAAAAGGACGAAGTGTCTGCCTGGTGGTCTTGTAAAACCTTAATGGAAATATGGTAAGCTGGAAAGGACTGTGTGTACCTCAAAGATAGAGCTAGCAAAAAAATAACCTTAACCATCCCATTTGCAAATAAAAAACGTCCTCCTCTCCCACTCGCTCAGGGAATTCTACCGAAATAAAATCAACCATATCAAATGAGTGCACAATAGGAGAGGGTATGTAGATAACTCCATCAGGGCTATGGACACTCGTTGGTAGCGGGCTAGAGAAAGGTCTGTGACATTGGGGTGACTCCATCGGGGCTATGGATTCTCACTGGAAGTGGAGAAACACCATAGCAAGTGAATAATGATAACTAAAGGGCCCATGGTCAGTGAATGCTTTACTCGACTCTTGTCAAAAGGGACGTTAGTCAAGGTTACAGGAAATGAATGTGGAATAAAGGTTGAAAAACCCCATAGGCAGGCCCAAATGCATCAACTGGGGAATTTCAAATACAAGGATAAAAGAGGCTCTGATAAAAAAACAGTTAATTTCTTAAGAAACTTTTGCATCAGCTGAGCCCAAGGTAGGAACAGAGATTCTACTTTCACCCAGTAAGTCACTATTTGTTGAGCACTCAACACAACCTAAAAATCCTCTGTCAAATTTTTACTTTTTTGGGTACCACTTGAGTCAATTTCCCATTACTGAGTGACTTGGTTCTTATCTGCTTCTTTCTTGATCGAGTCTTTGTGCATTTTTGTTGTTATTGTTTCTTGAAGGATAAGTACATGTCATATTTGGTTTGGAATTATTTTCATCATGTTTTCAATTGATTCAGCTCACCGTAGGTCGGCCAAGCCTTTTTTGTATGCACGGGAAACGCTCGTGGACAGACGCAACAATCTAGAGCAGTCAATTTCAGAATCAAATTGTGGGAAGAGACAGGTTTACTTTCAATGGTAGAGATCCATCAGGCCAATTAGATCGACGGTTTTTATGCATTTAGAGTGTCGAAATCGCACGGGGTTTAACATCAATAATTACTCGAAGAGCCGAAGTCCTGAAGACCCGAAGAGCCGAAGTTACAAACTACCAAAGATTCAAAGTAACGAGAGACTTCCACGTCACTTTGGGCCCATACTACTTTGGGAGAACTTCATGCCTCACAATCCAAAACTCCAGAAGCCCAAAGTGTCGAAGCACGTGGCACACTCATCAGTCATGACATGTGGCACTCATTCCAAGTCATTTGGTTGTGTCATTCGCCCATTTCCACATGACATGTGTCACCCGTCTTTCCATGACACATCAACAGTCATGACATCATATGAAATCAGGCCACCATGTCACTCTGGGCCCATACCACTCCAGGATATTTCCAAGCACGACATTCATAAACTCCCGATGTCTCGAAGTGAATCTGGATCATTCATCAACAAGTACGCATGGAGGTTGATCATTCACTTCAGTGATTGTCCTCCGGGATAATTCCAAGCACAACATTTGAAACTACTGAAGCTCGAACTTCGGAAGTGAATATGGACCATCCATCGAGGAGGACAAGTGGTGACAGATCCCCCACTTCGAATATACATCGCTTCATAGACTTGCTTGGGAAAGAGATGAAAACTCTCAAAGC
Source organism: Picea engelmannii (assembly GCA_009831015.1). Taxonomy (NCBI): domain Eukaryota; kingdom Viridiplantae; phylum Streptophyta; class Pinopsida; order Pinales; family Pinaceae; genus Picea; species Picea engelmannii. Next base: position 803,681 of record ML791507.1, on the reverse strand, counting down.
TCAAACTCCCGAAGTGAATTTGGATCATCCCGAGCTGGAGGCCACGTGGAGGCAGATCTCTCACTTCAAAAATACAACACTCTGGAGGATGGTAAGAACTTTGTGTTGAAACTTCTGAAGCCCAAACTCCCGAAGTGATCATGGACCGTTGATCTCAAATAAACCAGCACCATTGATCTTTGCAATAGGTAAGGAAGGAATATCACCCGAATCACAGATTGTAATCATATCGACGACCACAATCCATTGTGGGGACGTAAACTGCCCAGACGTTAATTTTCTAGAGAGGTCCCACAATTGGAACCATGGTAATGTTGAAAGGGTACGTGGCAGCTTATGGGGGATTGCGGGCCCAAAAGCGGTGTGGACCCAAACCACCCTCAACAACTTTCGCAATCACATACTTATATGACACCACATCACAACGTCACCTCCATGTTACCACATCACCTCCATGCCACCTCATCATCTCCACTCACACTCCCACTACTCCTCAAATTTAGCCACTTGTTCTCCACCTAACTCCCGTTCCGATTGCCTCGGCGACATCTGTTTTCTCCATATAAATGGTCCTTATTTCATCCTGGACCCCACCCCCCCGACCTTTCTAACTTTAACGGTGGGGGGGGTCCGGGAAAGTGGTTTCCCCACCACGAGCCCTACCTAACATGGCGACTCCTCAGGATTTCAGACCCCCCTCCCTCTCTAATCTGCTTACCGCATACCTCCCACTCTGGGATCCTGTCTTATTGCCTCTCAATACCACCCCTCTCACTGTGCACCATATGTCCTCCACTCACGCCTGTCACCTCCACTCCCCCCACTTCATCTATGTCCACATTGTCCACCTTCATGCATCCTTCCTTCCTATTGGATGCTTGCCTCCACGTCTTCCCATTCGCAACCAGTTCATCACAATGAAAGTGAGGAGAAGCATCAGTTACAGTAGATATAGAATGTTCTTAGCTTCTGAAATCTCAGACACAAACAGAGAGTTAAGTCTCAGTCATAGGTCGACACAGATTGGTTCTAGAATACTTCAACAAACTCCCTCTTCCTCAAGCAAAGATCTTCTCATGCAACCATTTGTCTCCAGTGGCCTCCAACAACTCGAAGGAATTCCATTACTCAACATAGATCTCTACTCTGTCACTCTGAGGCCTATTTTCTATCGAGTCAGTTCCTCTAGTGCATGCATCAGATCTATCTCAGAGACAGTAGTGGTTTTTAATTGATTAATTCCATCATTTTCTTAGATTAGATACAAGAGTGATCTTATGTGTGTGATAAGAACCACTCTTGTTGATTAAGTACAGTGTCATAGTCAAGTTAATAATTTGTTTTACGAACAATTACCTAAAAATAGGTCTCAATCCCTTAAGGACGAGAACCTCTGCAACTCTGTTAAATAGGGGGTTTTTGAATGTTTGAAGGGTCGATGGTTTTGGAAAAATACCCTCATTTTTGGATTGCAAAGAACTATTTCAGAGCTACCTTGATTGAGAAGTCTTGTTTAGGACCTGAGACAAAGTTTTTTTGTGTGTTTCATCAAAGGCGTGTGTGATTGGATCTAAAGAAGAATTATTTTTGATTTTATCTCATGAATGGATGTTGTAATGAGTGAGAGCCTCTGAATCTATTGATAAGTTATCTGATTCAATATTTTTATAAGCTTTTGTATTTAATGATGAAAAGTAAATCGTTGTGTTAGTATGTGATTGATGATTAGAGTTAAGAAAACTATTTTTCTTGCCATCGCTTATCACATGTATGTTTTCTTTTGATAATTGTATCTCAATCAATAATTGGAACACCATCAGGTTAATGTTTTAGTACTTGGCCTGTTGTAGGTGTAAGAATCATTGTCTGCATGTTTGAGCACGTGGGTTATCCCAAGCTCAACTTTCTCCAGTAGTTAAGCTTTCCCACTTTGTTACCTAATTGGTTTATACCAATTTTTATCTTGTATTGGTCCCACCTATAAGAGAAAATACAAAAAAAGAACGTTCGAACTTAAGGAGGAGATTTCAATAGAAAAACATCCTATCAATCACTACGTAAAGCCCATCGATTAATTGGCCAGATCGAAAGATATGGAGAACCATTCCACCATTAAATGTTGTAGAGTATAATTGGGCCTCGGTGGCGGGTTTGGTTCCTACTATTCAGTTAAAGGGATTTAGGACCCCTCAACACATCACTATAGAAAATAGTCAAAGTATGTATAAGAGGAGTAGAACAAGAAAAGTGGTAATATCATTTATTGAATAAAAATTGATGAATTGATTTTGTATACCCATGGTAAAAATGTGCACGATATCCAACCATTCAACACCAAAGATGATGTTAACTCCTTTCAATGGAATAACATACATGGAAGTTTGAAGCTAATAACTGAGTGTCAAAAGAATCACTTTGTGAGATCTTCCAACACATGACCTATGAAAATCATTAATGAATTAAATGTTAAGAGTAGATTGAGGGAAGATAAATCTTCAACCTACATGCAAAGAGATGTCAATGAAATTATTGAAACTCCCACAATGTAATGTTCCCTTCCACATAAAGGCACCATGGTGGAAATTCCACTAGCCTAACCCGTTCTTGTGGGCTAAGGAGGAAAAAAGGGACCTAGTGGACATAAAGTGCCTACAATGACTTTATAAAGTTAAATTATAAAAAAGGGGGACATGGGTCCTAGGAAACTCAAAAGTCACTTTAATATTATAAAGTGGAAAACTCACTTAAGTGACTTTATGAAATAAAATAAAATAATGAGCAGGAAAAAGGTAAATGAGAAATAAAAGGGGAAAAGTGAGGAGTCTCTCCTCATTCCTACACTTGCTTATTGATAAAATAGACTTGGAGAGCTCTTGGAGAGTTTTCTATGGTTTTTGGAAACCCTCATCTTGATTTTATGATTCCGGTGTTGAAACCATACACCCTAGTCGGATTCGAAATAAGATCATATAGATATCGACATTGTGCTACAGTGGGAGAGAAAGAATCAATATCCGGTGATTTGTTGAGCTTATTTGAGGAAATTTCTATGGTGTTTGCAAGTTCTTCAATGAGAATCGATTTATCTTGCATTTGAGTTGTTCTTTTGGTGTGAGGCATCATTATCTTCAAATTGGGCACATTTCTAGTGGAAGAAACCAGGTCGAGATGTAGTACTTTGTATTGGGGGTGAACCGTCGTTATATGACATGCATTTATGAATCTTGAACATTGAATCCTAAGTTTATTCTCCTCTGGAACAATTTCTTCTACAATCTTGGTGATTTTCCCTTAGATATGAGCGCTCTCTTCATTCTTTTGTTGAGGGAATTTGAGCTATGATACATGGTTAATATCTTTTGCCAAAGGGGATTAGTCTATTGTCGGGAAAGGGGTGCATTCCTTCCCTTTGTATTCATTTTTGTTGGAGCTGTGAAAATAGTGCATATCTGGGCTCACTTTCTCTTGTTCCCATAAGGAATATCGTTTTCATTTCTACTTATAGTTTAGTTGAGACTAAATATTAGTGTATGCTCTTTAATCTTCTCTTAGTGGCCAAGAAAGATCACTCCATCTGCTAAGAAAGGGAGAATCCATCATTGTTGTCATATACATTGATATTATTCAAGTCGGAAGTTGATTATGGGGGAAAGTAAAGCTACATGAAAGAGTCCTCTTTGATATATAACTTGCAATTATATTATTATATGGACGAGAGCTACACCAAGCGGGTACCGAATCTTCCATATTCAAGAATTCCATTATCATCTCTTGATATTGTTATATATGTATGTCTCTTAGAATTCACCATTGTGGATAGAACTACTCCAAAATAGGTCGAGGTTCACTCTTTTCATTTGTTGTTTTATTTACTCAAAGTCTGGTATAAGTCTGATGTAATTATAGCATGGGAAAATCTATGCAACTTCTGAAATTGCTATGTTAGTTCCATAATTAATAAAATACTCAATTCCTATATCTATTTCTTATGCCACTTCTTGTAAAGTTTTGTATTGCAAAAGGACTTCAAATTTTACATTTACAGTAGTAGAAGATAATGAGCTTGACATAACAGTGCACAATCAGACTTAGATCAAATTTAGAAATCTGAGGGTATGACAAGATATATCTCTAGTTGGTACCTTATAAAATTACCTTGAAGGTGATATCTCAAGTGTAAAATTTACTTAGGTTGAAGACATACTAAGACTGAATAGGAAATCCGAAATATTCTATGGGTGAGCATATTACAGTGGTATTAGTGCATGTTCCTCGAAAACTATGTGGTTTGAGGGGAAGATTAGATCATATTTATGAGACTAGAAGACAAGAAAAAGATCACCTACAGGAGACGTAGGAACAAAACTTCAAAACCTCACCCATAACAGGAGGAGGAAGTGGCTTTGGGTGAAGAGGAAGTGGGAAAAGAGACACATTTAGAGTCATATAAAAGGAAGGGATCCATGGGGGATGAAGATGATGCTAGGATTAACAACTTGTTCCATATTCTAAATGATTTGGCCAAGGATCAAAATATGACGATGGACCTTATGGGGCAGCTTGCAAGTAATTATTTGGGGGGTCCAACTAAACAAAATCAAAAAGGGGAAAGAGCCTCTAATAATGGAGAAGGGAGCCACTCACGAACCACTATCTAGAGTCACCTTCATTTATACACGAAATATTCTAGACCTACAATGCTACAATTCTTAAGCAGGGATGTGACAGGGCTGGGAAAGCAGGTCGAGCAGGATGAACCCTATGGATCATATTTGGAGGAGTATAGAATATTGGGGGATGATTTTCAGGATGCTATGTCATTCAGTGACTTTTTCCACCTTAAACAGAAGAATCGACCCAGAGGAGCCAAAATGACACCCAACTAGGAGCTTCAGAAGACACTTGGGAAAGTGACTATTCCAAACTTTGACGGGTCCTCAAAATGTTCAAGAAGGACTTGATTTGAGAAGTTGGACACATACTTCCAGCTACATCAGATGACAGAGGTTGAGGCCATTAAATTGGCTACCTTACATTTAGATGATGAGGCCCATGAGTGGTGGTACCATGGGTTAGTGACACTGGGTCATGTAGGAATAACTTCTTATATTGACTTCACACAAAGGTTCATTGAGTGATTTGATAAGAAATACCCAGAGCTTCACCTCAAAGAGCTAATACAACTCAAGTAGATAGGTAGCCCATAGTCATACATATTATAATTTTAGAAGATTGTAGTGATGGTTACTGACATATTCGAGGCATGACTGGTGATGTTGTTTGTTGAGGGATTATTTGAGCCCTTTCGTGGATGGGTTAAGTATTATAAGTCATCCACCTTACATGATGCAGTCATTCAAACTAGGGACATGCATGATGATGTTCCTAAAATAAATTTCCCTCCTAAACCCACTTTTCCCCAGAAGAACGAGTCCAAACCATTTCAGAAGGAGTGGGCAGGAAAACCCAAGTTGGATGAGGAAACCAAAAAGGAGTTGAGAAAGAATAAATTATGTTTCGGTTGTTAGGAGCCTAGGGTACCAGAACACCAATGTTGAGGGAAGGAAAAAACTAGAAAGACTCATTATATTGAGGTCTATTCAGAAAATGACCATGATGATGAGGATGAGCAGTAGATTCGGGAGTAGGGACAACAGGAAATAGATGAAGAGTCATCACAGTGTGGGGATAAAGGTCTCTCTATTTCATATGTGTCAGGATTCCCTAGATACCACACCTTCAGAGTTAGAGGGGTCCTATTGGGACACAAAGTGACAATACTAATTGATAGTTGGACATCCCATAACTTTATTGACGCAACCATGATAGACAGACGATAGATTCCAACAGAGGAATTTGATGGGTTCACTGTCATCATCCCAAGGGGGCATCAAATGCAACACAATAGATGGATTCCCGAACTAAAGATTTCCATGGGAAAATATGAATTGGTCAACGAATTCTTTGTGGTTGATATAATGGACACCAATGTGGTGTTGGGAGTTCAGTGGTTATACTCTATTGGGAAGTACACTACATATAAGAGAACAATGGAGATGGAATTTACAGGTCCTAATGGTAAAAAGGTAGTTCTGAGAGTTATGCATCAGTATCCACCTAGGGTCATGTCATCTCACAGCATGGAGGTAGTGATGCGGCACGAGGACTTGGAGTGGGAAGTTGTGCTATATATCAGATAGTGAGCCACCATATCATCATCAACGGTATCTAGAAGATCTCCAGGTGTTACTCCATAAGTATCAAAAAACAATTTATGACATTCCTCCTGGCATACCTCCTAATAGAGGATTTGAGCATATTATAAAATTAGAACAAGTTGTCCAGTTTGTGGTTACCAATCGCCATCATCATCCAAAAATATACAAAGATGAAATAGAAAAAACTATCAAAGAGTTTTTGAAGAGGGGTCATATTCAGCCTAGCTCAAGTCCTTTTGCCTCATCAGTAGTCTTGACCAAGAATAAGGATGGCACCATGAGAATGTGCATTGACTATAGGGCCCTCAACAAGAAAACTGTAAAAAACAAGTACCCCATTGTGAGGATCAATGCATTGATGGACGAGCTCAAGGGGGGAAAAATGTTCAAAGATTGACCTCCAATTAGGGTACCACCAAATCAAGGTTTTGGAATGATACTTCACAAAATTTGCTTTTCAATGCCACTATGGGAATTATGAATTTTTGGTTATGCCATTTGGGATAACCAACGGTCCAGCCACATTTCATTCTTGCATGAACCATGTATTTAACAGGCAATTGTGAAATTTTTTATTGGTTTTCTTCCATGACATATCGATCTACAACAAGACTTGGGAGGAGCACCTCCGACACTTAGACAAAGTTTTGGGAATTCTAGAAAATCAGCAACTCTATGCAAAGGAGTCCAAATGTGAATTCAACAAAACATAGTTGCTTTACTTGGGAAATATTATTGGGGGCGACGAAGTCCAGGTTCATCAGGAGAAAATTAGGGCTATCATTGAATGGCCTACCCCCAAGAACACCACATAACTTAAGATCTTCCTAGGCCTCTGCACTTACTATGGGAAGTTTGTTAAGGGGTTCTCACAGCTGACGAAACCTTTGACATACCTTACTAAGAAGGGGGATTTTAGTTGGACAGATTTGGCGCAGGAGACATTTGAAAGGATGAAGCAGGTAATGAGTTCATGTCTTGTGCTAGCATTACCATACTTCACTCATCCTTTATTCTTGAGTGTGACGCTTCTGGAGTGGGGCTAGGAGCAGTGTTGATGCAAAATAATCACCCCATTTATTTTGAGAGCTGAAAGTTCAAAGACTATGAGTGACATTATTCAGAATATGACAAGGAGATGTTGCCCATTATGCATGCATTGTCCAAATTCAGATAATACTTGGTGGGGAATAAGTTCAAAATAAAAATAGATCAAAATAGCCCCCCGGGGGGCATCTCAATTGGCAAGTGTCGTGAAAATGAAGTTCCATGAGGTTTTGAGTTCAACTCCCCCTGACTTACCTTGTGTTCCACGTAAGGGGCATCGTGGGCACACCTGGAGGTTATAGTGGTAGCGGTTGGATAACACGACCATGTGCCCAACTAGTTGTTGATTCCTCTAGACATAAAAAAAAATAGCCTTAAATTCCTCATGTAGAAGAAAATACTCAGTGAGCACAACAGAAGTGGATCATTAGAATCCAGGCATATGACTTTGATATTGAGTACGTGAAGGGGAAGAATAATGTGGTGGTTGATTCCCTTTCTAGAGAACCAACAACGCTTTCTCTTATAGAGATTTCAAAAGATTCTAAGGCTCTTCTTGTTAAGTTTTGAGCTATTATTAGGTTTATTTTCAATTTACTAGATAACAATAACATAGGTAGGATCACTGAGAGAAACACAATCACAAGATACACAACATTTATCCTGGGAAACACTCATGGGGGAGAAAACCTAGCAAAAAATTCCTTAATATAGATATCCAATACAATGCCAATACAATAAACCAAAACACTAGAGAATATCAAACACTGAGCAATGTGCCTCTCTCTTCCTTCTTCTCCCAACTTCAACTACCAAATTTGCGCACTAGATGATCGAATGAGTGAGTGAGATAATGATGTGTTGGATTCCTTTATTTATACAAACTGGAAGGTGATGAAAAGGTGTCTCTTCATTGGGCAGGGCTTACTTGTCTTCTTAGTGTTTAAACCCACTTTAATTAGCTTGGGGGGCAACTTCTCAATTTGCATATTATATTTAGGGTTTGACTGTTAAGAACCAAACATCAATATAGCATATAAAAACCTCAGGAAAAGTACTCAACGCCTTGAAAAAGAGATAATTTCAGATAATAAGCCTCTTCGAGGGGGAAACCTCCTTTTACCCCACTTAAATGTTCAAGTACAAG
>ML791507.1:775566-789570 GCA_009831015.1 Picea engelmannii | reverse complement strand
CCCACTTAAATGTTCAAGTACAAGATGATTCAAAATGAAAATGTCTCCTTGGTATATATAGGAGACTAGGAGGTATAATTACAAATAATGGCCTAAAGCCGACATAAATAAAATAACATTACTAATCTAAATTACAACTAATTGCCTAAAGCCGACATAAATAAAATATCATTACTAATCTAATATGCCCCAGTTAAGGGGTAATGAGCCGATATCAGGGCTTAACATTGACCAATCCACAAAATGGGATTTGGTCAATTACATTGTCCGTCATGATCAATCCAAAAAAGGGGATTGATCTAATGAATAATAAATCAATAATAAATAGAATACTCTTTGAAGCTACAATATTTCAACACTCCCCTTTAACAAGAAGGGTATTCTACAACATCATCAGGATAGAGAGAGAGAAACCACATCAACAACATATGGAACACTGACTGGAATATCTATAAATAATCCGAATTTTTTCTTCATCATCAATATCATCATCCACAATAGGGAGATGGAATGGAATAATCATCATTTGCATCAAAATGGATTAGTATAACACTAATACATCATCATCATCAATAACAACACAAGGTTGATACAACATCAACAACAATAGCATCACAACATGAAGGCTCGATCATCATCAACATCAACACTAGGATGGAAATTTTCAGCACAAATCTGGCATCTCAACAACATCAGCACGAAGCTGGAAATATTTAGCACAAGGTTGGCATCTCAACAACATCAACACGAAGAAGAAAATCTTCAACACAAGGTTGGCATCACCACTACTCCCCCTTTCGAGGGAGGTCCTTTCAGACTACACCAAGATTATCTCAAAAGTGCTCAAACATTACATGAGACAGAGGTTTGGTCAACACATATGCAATTTGTTCATCTATGCTAACATACTGGATATTTATAACTCCTCTCTGCACCATATCATGAATTTAATGATATCGTATTTCTATGTGTTTTGACTTGTCATGGAACATAGGGTTCTTTGTCATCTTTATGCAACTCTATTTATCACATAGAATCAAGGTTGCTTCCATCTCCAAATTGAATAGACCTATAAAAAAATTTGAAGCCATATGGCTTCACAACTGGTGGAACATGGAGCGATGTATTCTGCTTCTATCATGCTGAGAGAAATACTTGATTACTTCCTACTCTGGCATGAGATCATGGCTGACCCCAAACTGAAAAAACATCCTGAAGTGCTCTTTATATCAGAGACACTTCCATCCCAATCTGAATTGGTATAACCACTCAGTCTGAAGTCATGATATCCATTACAACTGAGACCAAACTCTAATGTACCCTTAATGTACCTCATCACATGTTTTGCAACAACTAGGTGAACACGTCTAGGCTCTACCAGAAACTGACTCAAGGTGTTCACAACAAAATATATATATGGCCTGGTGTTCGTCAGATACATCAAAGATCCAATGATATGTCTGTACAACGTAGCATCAATCAATTCTGACGAAGTTTCAACCAAGAGCTTCAACTTTGTTTCCATGGGTGTATTCATGGATTTTCACTCCAACATATCAAACCTATTTAGTATTTCAACTGCATACTTCCCTTGGTTAAGGAAGATATTCTCTAGGCTTTGTCAGACCTCAAGACCTAAGAAATAGTGCATTAGACCAAGGTATTTCATCTCAAATTCTGTAGTGATCTTATTCTTACTCTCAATGATGATCTTTTCTTCTCCAGTTAGAAATAAGTCATCCACATACAACAAAAATATAACATCCTCTTCCTTCATAACCTTGAAGTAAAGGTTAGAATATTCTTTACTCTTGGTAAATCCCAAGTTCATCAGGAAATTGTCAATTCTTCAATACAAATCTTTAGGAGCTTGTTTCAATCTATATAGAGCCTTCTTCAATCGTCATACATGAGTCCTTCTATATTCAACTTCAAACCCTTGATGTTTTTCTATATACACTTCCTCTTCTATGACACCATTTAAGAAAAAATAAATCACGTCCATCTGGTGTAACTTCCATTTCATCTTAGCTGCAAGGGATATGATGGTTCTAATTGAAGTGTATCTGGATACATGAGAAAATGTCTCTTCATAGTCAATTCCTTCTTTTTGATAAAATCCATGAGCAACAAACCTTGCTTTATATTTTTCAATACTTCCATCAACAACATGTTTTATCTTGTATAGCCATTTGGAAGATACCACATCCTTGCTCTTCGGTCTGGGAACTATTTCCCATACATAATTATTTATAATGGATTGGTATTAATATATCATGGCATCTACCCATTCTTTATTCTGAATGGATTCTTCAAATCAAGTAGGCTACTTCTCTAAGAGATCACACATCAAATCCATATAACTAGAGAATGGATTGGGTTTCTTGACTTGTCTCATGGTTCCTTCGTGGGCACCATACTTCTCTCCATATTGAATAAGTTCCCTTGCATAGGATGGCTTTCTCTTGTGGGAGATCATCATCTGGGGAGGTTCTTGATATTCTATTATGTCATGATCTTATAGAATATCCTCATCAGGGGAAGTTATGACTTCCCTTACTGGTTCTGCAACTCTGGGAGCCACATGTTCTTCTTCATATACTTCTTCAAGATGGCATATTCTTTATTTCTTGAGTATTTCATATTCATCAAAGGTTACATATCTGTTGATATCAATATGATAGTAACCTAGTATGTATATTATGAAGGCCTTGGAGACCTCACAGTATCCAACAAATATTCCCTTCTTTCTTGAAGAGTCCAACTTGGTTCTCTTCTCTTTTGGAACGTGTACAAATATGGGACAACCAAATATTTTGATATCTCTTACTTCTGGATTCTTTCCAGAGAACATATCTTCAGGGGTATTGAACCCAAGTGCACTATGGGATAATCTATTATGTACATACATTGTTGTTCTTGTTGCTTCTTCCCATAAGTGCATTGGAAGATCTTGATCATGGATCATGATCTTCACTTTTTCCATTATAGTTTTGTTCTTTCTTTCTGCTACACCATTTTGTTGAGGATTGTAGGGAGTGGTGAGCTCCCTCTTGATCCTGGCATATTTACAAAAGTTTACAAATTCTTTTGAGGTGTATTCTCCTCTATTATCTGACCTGAGTATCTTGATCTTTATTTTAGAGAGATTCTCTATCAAGGCTTTGAATTCCTTGAATTTACCAAATACTTCATCTTTTTATTTCAAAAAGTAAACCCAAGTTTTGTGAGAATAGTCATCAATAAAAGACACATATTATACATACCCACTAATGGAGGTTGATGGCATTGGGCCACATACATCTGATTGAATGAGCTCTAAGACTCATTTTGTTTTAATGTCTCTCTTTAGAAAAGGGTTCTTGATCTTCTTTCCTTGTGCACATCAGTTGCACACACCTTCATGGTCAACCTTGAATTCCGGTAGACCTGTGACTCCCTTGGTTACATATGGTAATTCCTTATAGTTGATGTGATCTAGTCTTCTATGACAAATTTCACATGGATTCTCAAAGGAATGAGTCAAGGCTGTTTCTGAGTGACCTTTTAGCTTATACAATCCACCTTTTTTTTTCCAATAACAATTGCTTCTTCCATGGTTTTTCCTTTGGGCAACATAAGAACTTATCCATCTATGAAAGCAACTTTGAAGCCTTTCTTATCTAAATCTAAGATATAAATTAATTTCTTTGTCAAACCTGGTACATATAGTACATCCTTCATCTTCATTGGGGTTCATGAATCAAGCTTGTAATTTCATTCTCCTACTCCTTTGATAAAGTATTGATAATCGTCTCCAAGTGTAACTTTCTGGGGAAAGTTCTTTTTTGTAAGGCAAGAGAGAATGTCTCTTTGACCTGTCATGTGCTTGGAAGCACCATTATCTATGAGCCAAGTGTCCTCACCAAGTGACATTGATCCTAAGAGGGAAGAGACTAAGACATAATACTCTTCAATATGTTCTTTTATCATATTTATGGGTGGCTCTTCATCTTCAGTTGTGTGGGAATGGTGCCTTTTGATTCTCTTATTGTATTCTTCTCTTCTAGCTGGACAACTCTTAGCAATATGTCCCATCTTTTCATAATGGTAACATTGGTAGGATGAGAAAAAAATTTATCTTCTTTGACCTTTCTGAAACTTCTGAAATCTTCTTGGAGGGTGAGATTCTTTATGTATGAATTTGTTTTGGGGGCGAGACTCCTTATTTTGATGAGTTTCTTTCTGGAAGTAAGGCATGTTCCTTCCTCCTTTAGTATGAGAAGCCAAGGCTTGATCTTCATCTCTTGATAATATTGATTCTCAGTTAGCAACTCTTGCTTCTTCATTCTTCCCAAAGACTGTCAAAGTGTAGTTTCTCCTTTCTTGAACAAATAGTTTGGATGAATGCATCCCAAGGTCTTGTGGGACAATTAAGGGTTGTAATTATGGGTTCCTCTTCATCTAGAGTATCACCAATTTCTTATAGTTGTTCCATGAATTGTGATATTCTAGAGAAATACTCTTGAACTATTTCTCCTTCTTGCATCCTTGTACGTTTGAGTTGAGTTCTTAGATTCATCTTTTGGTTTATGTTCTTTCCTTCATACATCCTAGTTAGGGAATCAACCATTTATTTTGGAGTCTTCTTTGAATCCACTTGAGGAATCAAGTGATCTTTAATAGAATATGCAATGATTCTTTTGTCCCTAATTGTGTCATTTTGGTGTTTTTCTTTAGATGCAACACTGGTAGGTTCTGGTACATCTTCTTTAATGAATATTACTAGGTAATTCTATCCAAGAATGAGTGAAATCCTATACTTTTAGGCACAAAAATTTTCCACACCTTCTATCTTGTCAACAAGATTAGTCCTTGCAGACATCTTTACCTGGAGCTAGGAAAATGGCCAAAAAATGAAAATGCTCATAATTTAATTTTGAACTTACTAGGAGGTGTGTTTGGCTGAGGTGAGTAGCTTGGGGCAGTTAGATTTTAAAAACTCCAAAATTTCCCCTTCAAACTGGACTAGAAGAATTATGGACTAGTACTTCTGGTACTGGTTCTGGTTTCCTGGTTTTCTAGTACTTTTGGTGTTCTGGTACTTCTAATTTTCTAGTACTTTTGGTTTTCTAGTACTAGTCAAAACTAGGGTTTGAATTTCCAGAGTATCTGACCATTGAAAATGTCTTCTCAAGGTGCCAAAGAGTTCCCTAGGATAGGATGCACTTTTCTAGATGGTGTTTAGGCAGATATTCCTCTTCAACAAAAAGCCCTAATTTTCTTGTACGACAATAGTGACGTTTTTCTTTATCCAGTGAAATATTCTCTCTTCAGTTTGGATCCAATACCATGTTAAGTTTTGAGTTATTATTAGGTTTATTTTCAATTTACTATATAACAATAGCATAGGTAGGATCACTGAGAGAAACACAATCACAAGATACAACACATTTATCCTGAGGAACCCACATGGGGGAGAAAACCCAACAAAAACTTCCTTAATATAGATAGCTGATACAATGCCAAGACAATAAACCAAACACTAGAGAATATCCTCCACTGAGAAAATTGCCTCTCTCTCTTCCTTCTTTAGGAAACTGGTAACTGCAACTTCCTTCAATACTTGCGCACTAGATGAGTGAGCTTAGTGAGTGAGAAAATGAGGCTCTGGCTTCCTTTATTTATACAAACTGGCAGGTGCTGAAAAGGTGTCTCTTCGTTGGGCAGGGCCGACTTGTATTCTTAGTGGTTAAAACCACTTTAATTATCCTAGGGGCCTACTTCTCAATTTGCATAATACAATTAGGGGATTTGGCCAATACAATGCCAAGATAATAAACCAAAACACTAGAGAATATCCAACATTGAGAAATGCACCTCTCTCTTCCTTCTTCTCCCAAATGCGGCTACCAAACTTGCGCACTGGATGATACAATGGGTGAGTGAGATAATGAGGCATTTGCTTTCTTTATTTATACAAACTGGAAGGTATTGAAAAGGTGCCTTTTCACTGGGTAGGGCCGACTTCTCTTCTTAGTGGTTAAAACCACTTTAATTAGCCTGGGGGGTGACTTCTCAATTTGTATATTATATTTAAGGTTTGACCAATCCACAAAAGAGGATTTGGTCAATTACAATGTCTGACATGATCAATCCATAAAATGGGTTTGATCTAATGAATAATAACTCAATAATAAATATAATACTCTTTACAGTTACAATATTTCAACACTTCTATTGGTGGAGTACTCCAAGAAAAAATTCTCTTGCGAGATCCTAGACGATCAAGTTCAAGATGATCGATATCGAGTCATTGATGAAATTATTTAATAAAAATAAAGGACTTTTTCTGGTACCTGTGTCTCAACTGAAAGACAAAATCATGTAGGCTGCTCATAGATCACCTTTGGTAGGGCACCCGAGATACTTGAAAACATTCTGAAAGATCGAAGAAAGATTCACGTCGAAGGGTCTAAAGACTGATGTATTGATATTTTTCAGGGAGTGCAGTGTCTGCCAGCAGAACAAGGCCGAGCATGCCCACCTGGTAGGACTTCTACAACCGCTTCCCATACCTGAACAAAAATGGGAAAGTATCTCTATATATTTTATCACTGGATTACCCCCAGTGCAGGGAAGGGATTGTATATATGTGGTGTTTAATAGGCTTACAAAGTTCACGCACTTCTTTTCCATTCCCTCTAAGTATTCAACATAACAGGTGGTCGATATTTTCTTCAGAGAATTATTATGATTGCATGGATTGCCAAAGAATATCGTTAGTGACAGGGATCCTCGATTCATGGGAGAATACTGGAAGGAATTATTTTGACTGGTCGGAACAAAGATGACACTGAGCACCAGTTATCATCCTCAAACTGATGGATAGGCAAAAATTGTGAAAATATGGTTAGAGGGCTATCTGAGGAATTATGTGTCAAGGAAAAAGAAGCATGGATAAAATGGCTCCACTTGGGGGAACATTGCTACAATACCATGTTCCATATGTCGATCGGGATGCCACCCTTCCAAGCCTTGCATGGTTATGATGCTTTGACATTCGTGGACCAAATATTTGGTGACAACAAGGTGCCTGAGGAAAATGATTGGATACAGGAAAGCCAGGACATCCTATGGGTTCTCAAAAAAAAATTGCAGTCGGCTCAGAATCAATAGAAGATGTATGCAGGCAGTAATTGGGTAGAGCGCAGCTTTGAGATGGGGGATATGGTATTCCTACATGCAATCCTCACTCAAAATGNAAATTCTATGGTCCCTATCGCATCTCGAGAAGAATTGGGGAGGTGGCATACGAGCTAGAGTTTCCAGAGGGTATTAAGATACATAATGTGTTCCATGTTTCATGCCTCAATAAGTTAGTGGGGTAGCATATCACCACTTCCACTGAGTTTCCACCCTTGGATGAAGAAAGGAAGACATTGGTTCTAGTTCATGAAGCAATCTTATAAGTAAGGGAACACAGGTTGAGGAATCACACCATCAAATAATATCTAGTTAAATGGAAGGACTTTCCTACAAAATATACAAACTCGAAAGGAGAACATGTGCTTCAACATCCAGGATTGAGTTTTCCTAAGGACAAACAATCTTGGGTGGGGAGGACTGTAATGTCCCCTTCTGCATAAAGGCACCATGGTGGAAATTTCACTAGCCTAACCCGTTCCTATGGGCTAAGGAAGAAAAAGGGACCCAGGGGACATAAAGTTCCTAGGATGACTTTATAAAGTTAAATTATCAAAAAGGGGGACATGGGTCCTAGGCAACTCAAAAGTCACTTTAATTTTAAAAAGTGGAAAAAGTCACTTAAGTGACTTTATGAAATAAAATAAAATAATGAGAGGGAAAAAGGCAAATGATAAATAAAATGGGAAAAGTGAGGAGTCTCTCCTCATTCCTATGCTTTCTTATTGAGAAAATATATTTGGAGCGCTCTTGGATATTTTTCTAGGGTTTTTGGAAACCCTCATCTTGATTTTATGATTTCGGTATTGAAACCATGCACCCTAGTTGAATTTTGAGCGTGATCATATAGATCTCAACATTATGCTAGAGTGGGAGAGAAAGAATCAATATCCGATGATTTGTTGAGATTATTTGAGGAAATTTCTATGGTGTTTGTAGGTGCTTCAATGAGAATCGATTTATCTTGCATTTGGGATGTTTATTTGGTGTGAGGTGCCATTATCTGCAGATTGGGCGCATTTCTAGTGGAAGAAACCAGGTTGAGTTGTAGTACTTTGTATTGGGGGTGATCAGTCATTATATGACAGGCATTTTTGAAGCTTGAACACTGAATCCTAAGTTTCTTCTCCTCTGGAACAATTTCTTCTGCAATCTAGGTGAGTTTCCCTTAGATCTGGGAACTCTCTTCATTCTTTTGTTGAAGGAATTTGAGCTATGATACAAAGTTAATATATGTTTCCAAAGGGGATGAGTCTGTTGTTGGGAAAGGGGCGCACTCCTTCCCTTTCTATTCATTTTTGTTGGATATGTGAAAATAGTGCATATCTGGGTGCACTTTCTCTTGTTCCCATAAGGAAGATCGCTACCATTTCTACTTATAGTTCAGTTGAGACCAAATATTAGTGTATGCTCTTTACTATTCTCTTATTGGTCAAGAAATATCACTCTATCTTCTAAGTAAGGGGTAATCCATCGTTGTTTTTATATGCATTGATATTATTCAAGTCGAAAGTTGACTGTGGGGGAAAGTCGAGCTACAGGAAAGAGTCCTCTCTGATATATAACTTGCACTTATATTATTATCTGGATGAGAGCTACACCAAGGGGGTACCAAATCTTCCATATTCAGGACTGTCATTATCATCTCTTGTTGCTATTATATATGTATGTCTCTTAGCATTCACCATTGTGGACATGACTACTCCAGGACAAGCCTAGGTTCACTCTTTTCAGTTGTTGTTTTATTTACTCAAAGTTTGGTAGAAGTATGATGTAATTATATTGTGGGAAAATCTATGCAACTTTTGAAATTCCTATGTTAGTTCCAGACTTAATAAAATACTCAATTCCTATATCTATTTCTTGTGCCATTTCTTGTAAAGTTTTGTATTGTAAAAAGACTTCAAATTTTACATTTATAGTAGTATAAGATAATGAGATTGACATAACAATGCTTAATCAAACTTAGATCAAATTCAAAAATCTGAGGGTATAACAAGATATATCTTTGGTTGGTACCTTATAAACTTCCCTTGAAGATGATATCTCAGATGTAAAATTTACTCAGGTTGAAGACATACTAAGACTGAATAGGAAATCTGAAATATTCTCTAAGTGAGTATATTACACACAATTTGTTGGCATGTTTACAGGCAGAGTGTGCTTGTCATTGATGGAAAGAACAAAAAAAATGATGGCATGTCTACTGGAAAGAACAACAACAATGATGGCATGTCTACAGGCAAGAAAAACAGCAACGATGGCATGTCTACAGGCAAGAAAAACAACAATGATGGCATGTTTAAAGGCATAGTGTGTTTGTCATTGATGGCAAGATCAGAGTGTGCATCAATGGTGAAACATGAACATCGTAAGCTCAGGTGAAGAAGCAAATGGTATGCAGAGATCAAATCTCAGGAGAGATAGCGTTCTAAGATGCGCAGACGAGATCTCATACATCAAGGCTTGCAGAAGGATCAAAGGTCGTGGCCTTTGAAACTTAGAGATTTGAGAGAAGTAGGAGGAGTGACAATGGTTGTTGGATCGCCAATCCCAAATACCCAATGTCCATTAGATCAGAGTCCAGTGATCAGAGGAAGCGTAGAGGAGAAGTACACATTTGATCTATTGGATCTGAGCGTCAAGGACCAACATTCGCCGGATCTAATATAACTGCGAAGAGGATAAGGCCGAGATCCATCCTCCAACTCCACGAAATGCGAAATTGTGATAAGATCTGAAACGTTGGATCCAAAGGATGTAACAAACATAATAATATATAATTATTTTATGAAAATATGTAAGGATGTGTATTATCAAAGAGACATGACTCTTCATGTGAAAGGGCACCTTTCCTACTATATAAGTAGGGCCTTCATTGTAACATAGGACACAAAATTCATTTTATCAATATATATATTTTATAATACATCAGTCTAAAATACGTTTTTATACAAACATAGAATTTTGTCCATTACAGTGGTATCAGAGGTATTTAACCCTTTGGCCATCAATCGTTGCACAGTCCATCCATTAAGCTTTGGTCCTGAAGTCATGGATACATATTTCCATGAAATATTGGAATTCGACAAAACTAGACAAAAATTATTGCAGTAAACGAGGGAAATAATTATAAAGTCGCTAAGGGTTTTTGAAACACCGGATTTGGAACCTCCAATAGAATAAAATGTTGACGTAAAAACAACCAGCAATGAAAAATGTTTGAACGAGGAAAATCAGGAAGTCACTGGTTTCATAAATGCTGAAGGCCAAGTCCATGAGGCCTCATAAAAACTTGAGAGTGGTAAAGATTGTCAGGATGTAAAGGAGAATGAAGATCACAAGATTGAATGCAATTATATCCTGAAAGAAGCAAGTGCAATTTAATATCAAAATTATGGTCAAAGTAGAACTCCATCTCCAAGTGAACATATTCATGGCGATGAAAAATATGAAGAAATACCCAAAGGAGTTTTCTGCCCAAATTCAAACAGATTCATGGGGGATCTAATTACAATTCTTGCATCTAATTTCATATATGATAAATATTTTGTTAAATAACTGCACCACCCAAAAGATGTGAAGTCTGATCTTATAATGAGAAAGGAAATGGAAGGAATTCATTATGAGGCAGGAGTGATTATAGTAGAGGATACATTGTCTCTTGTTCCTAAGAATCGGTCGGCTACAAAAGAAATTATTAAGACAAACGATGACCTAGAATGGAAAGGGATGCCCAATATTTTGTTAACATGGGCGCCTAACCACAGAACCTTATCAGAAACGCAGAATATACAATTGTTCAAACCACCATTGACTACTTAGTTACAGGCCTTCAAAATTCATCAATATGCCTGAGAATTGGTTGTTGGCTCGCGTTCATGTAATCATTTCATAAGATATGATGTGTTCGTAGGATTATGTATGAATCAAAATGTGTAGCGATGGGTGAGGATTATAAACAAAAAATAATAATAATAACCTCAGGCTTAGCTTAATACAAATAAATAAATAAAATAAAAAATAAAAAAAATCTTTTCATTATGCTTTGAGGAAAAAGCATTCTTTAAGAGGGTGGCAATGTAACAAACATAATAATATATAATTATATTATGAAAATATGTAAGGATGTGTCTTATCAAAGATACATGACTCTTCATGTGAAAGGGCACCTTACCTACTATATAAGCAGGGCCCTCATTGTAACATAGGACACAAAATTCATTCTATCAATATATATATATATATATATATATATATATATTATAATACATCTGTCTAAAATACATTTTAATACAAACATAGACTTTTGTCTATTACATAGGACACGTGGATGTGAAATCGCGATAAGATCTAAACCATTGGATCCAAAGGACACGTGGTGAGATATTAGCGTTTCGCTAACTCGCGAACTGGAAAAGTCAAAGGTAAGAGTTGTAGGAACTCGCAAAATGCAAAGTCCCGATAAGATCCGGACTCTTGGATCACAAAGGGGTGTGAGCCGTTGATATAGAATATTTTGGATATCGGGAGGTGGAATAGTCAGGGTTGGCTCGCGTTCAAACACCCCACACGCGAAGTCACGATTTGATCACAGTCATTGATCAAAGGGAGAACGAGGACCGTTGATTCGAGGAGGACATATGGCAGACCATGTCAACATACCATGTCAGCAAGGACACATGGAAGACCACATCATCAAGGACACATGGCGCAATCAAGCAATGAAAAGAGTCAATTTGATTCGACATTTCAAGTACGTGGAAATTACAAATCCGAGTGATAGGTGGCAGCTACTCGGCTCATGAAACGTCATCGAGTGACGCAAGAGTTACGTCACTCCAGGAGTTTTTCTTTGGGAGTTTTTCTTTAGGAGTTTAACCACCAGTACTTTCCCAAAGACCCAAAGTCCCAAAGCGGAGGATGGTCGTTGGATTAAAGAGGACACTTGTCACTGGATTGTCAACTCTGGGAAAACACAAAGGAAGGATGAACGAGAGTTTGAGAATTGAAATCTCTAAATTCCAGAGATGCGAAGGAGATCTTGATCGTTGATCTAAGAGGGACACACACTGTTGGATCGTGGACTCCAGGTGAAATGCTCCGAGAGAAAACAAGAACTTGAGAACTGAAACTCCTGGAGCCTGGATCGTGAAATCGATCTCGTCCGTTGGTTTGGAGGGACACGTGTCATATGATCTTTGAGACCAAGGATTGGGCATGGACAAAGGAAAGAAGTCAGAGCCGTCGATTGAAGAGGAAATATGTCAGCATATATTCCATTCCGGAAGATATCTAGTCAACAACAACAGGGTTTTGAGAGTTGAAACTCTCGGAGCTCGGATCAAGAAGGAAAACTCAACTGTTGATGGAGGAAGGAGATATATAGTCCACAGAATTGAGAGGAAATATCTTAACCGTCCATTCAAGAGCATCGTCAATATTGTGAGATCGATGGTCATGCTCCATTGTGGGGCCAGAACATGCTCGGGCCTTAATTTTTCATGAGTGGGATGCAATTGAAACCATGGTTTTGGAGAAAGGACGTGTGGAGGATCGTGGTGAATTGTGGGGAGAAAAGTAGTTTGGTCTAAACCACCTTTGGAGGTGCCTGCAATCGCTTGGTCACATGAAACTCATAGCCCAAGGTCATATCATGAAATGGAGCCAGCACTCACTAGACAGAAATTGGGAAGCGCCTTTTGAATAAGCACTTGGTCATCGTCGATGGTCATGCGAAGGAAGGGGATAGAAGCCAAAGAATCCATAGTTGACTGGATATAACTGACAGAGAAGAAGAAGAGTCTCGAATGCCAGAGAATATAAGGAATCTCATCATAACGGCCATTGATGATGAACTCATAGGCAACAGAACCATCAGAGAAGATGAAGAGTTGCCATGATGATCAGGAGATGACTCGACGTGAGAAATGAATGCAGAACAAAGAAGTGAAGTGATTTTGTTGTCGATCTATGTAGGAGTAAGGAAGAGTTGCAGTGAACAACCTGTAGGGAAGAACAATGACGTTGTGAAGAGCATGAAGAGGTATTGTGCATGAAGGATGCAGAAGGTGCATAGAGAGTATAAAAATGCAGAACATAGAGGAGTTGGTTTTTGTTGTTGAGAGTGATTCATGCGAGTAGAGAGACATAGATATAGAAGATCATAGCAGTGTAGCAGAATAGTGATCATAATGGTAAGCCATAGATAAACATTGTATCACTGTGATAAAGTTATAAAAAGAAAAGATTCATATTTCAGGGTGGTAGGGAGGTGCTAGGGAGGACTGGTGTCCTCAGAGTTTCAAGTGGGTGCTTGAACACAGGGAGTTGTAGCTTCCATCTGGTTGCAGCTAGAAAAACCAGGGTGGTTGGGTGGTGCAAGGGAGAACTATTGTTCTATGTTATACAGGTCGGTGCCTGTGTGACTAGAAGTTGGTGCTTCCATCTAGTTGATATCGGAACACTCAGGGAGTCAGTGCTTCCTTCTAGTGGGTGCTAGAGAAATCAAAGAGTTGGTGCTCTCAAAAAGTTGTTGCTTGTAAAATAGAGGTTGTAGCCTCAAGAGGAGTTGGAGCTCATAAGAATGATAATGTAAAGAAAATAAAGATTACTTATCATATCAAGAAGAAGGTGTTTTTCCCTTTATGGGTTTTCTCAGGAAATATCTGTCTCTGTATATTTCATGTGTGTGATTGATGTTTAATATTATGTTGCTTACTTCCTTGCATCATTGTGATCATCATTAAGTGTTATGTAAAGAGTTTAAAATGGGCATAATTGTTTAAGCACAGTAACAACTAATTCACCCCCCCCCCC
>ML791507.1:750095-775547 GCA_009831015.1 Picea engelmannii | reverse complement strand
TTAGTTGTCCAATAATTGGTATCAGAGTTGGTTCATTTTATTTAAAGGTAGATCAGTAAGATTAAACATGCCAAGCCATGAAGGAACTTCAACCAATAAGGGCCCTCTATTCAATCGAACAAACTTTTCCTTCTAGAAATTTAGGATGAGAACCTACATAATGGCTTTAGGTGCAGATGTCTAGGATGTGGTAGAGACTGTTTATGTAAAGCCAGTTGTACTAGTTAATAAGGATGACAAGCTAGAATTCAGCTTCAACACTAAGGCTATGAATTCTATTCTGAGTGGGCTTCCTGAAGCAAAATTTGTAAAAGTTATGCACTTAGAAACTGCCAAAGAAATGTGGGACAAACTCTTTAGCAGTTATGAAGGTAATGAGAAGGTAAAGTATGCCAAGTTTCAAACCTACACATTACAGTTTGAACAGCTAAAGATGAAAGAGGATGAAATAGTTGGGAAGTACTTTCTGAGAGTTGAAGAACTAGTGAATGCCATGAAGAGTCTTGGTGAGAAGTTTAAAGACATAGTTTTAGTCCAGAACATTTTAAGATCTTTTCCAGATAGGTTCAACCCAAAGGTCTTTGTTATAGAATAACTTAATGATCTAAAAAATCTTCATTTTGATCAAATTATAGGAACGTTGACTGCATATGAAATGAGGATAGGTAAAGATAAATCCACTTATAGAGAAGCATCATTTAAATCTGATAAGAATGAGGATTCTGAGCCTGATGAAATTGAAGAAAAAATTGTGAGAAGACTAAAGAAAGGATCATGAAAGTATCAAAGCAAATTTCCCTTCAAACGTTTCAACTGTGGAAAGATAGGTCACTTTGTATCTAAGTGTCCACACAAGAAGCAGGATCAGAATTATGAAGGAGAAAAGAAGTTCAAACCCAAGAGATTTGGTAAAAAGAAAAGTTTATGTGTAAACAATGATGACTCTTCAGAAGACACAGATATTGAATCCTCGTGTGAAGATAAGGTTAATGAATTAATGCTTATGGCCCAAGAGGATTATGATAATAAAATAATAGGAAGTAATGGTGACGATGAAGAAGTTGTGGTTGACTTGGAAGGAGAATTGAAAAATGCTCTAGAAGAAATTGCTAGACTCAAATCTAAGAAGAAAAGGAAAAAACAATTGTTGATACAGTTTGAGAAAGACAATAAAGAACTTAATGAAGACTTTGCCCTGCTAAAAGTGGAATTAAAGAGGCAAAGAAAATAGAGGACATTCTGAAAGAATAGTTATCAGAAAAGAAGGCAAGATGTGAAGCCTTGGAAGAAGATGTAGTATAAACCAGAAAAGAGATGGAGAGGTTTAAAACATTGTATCTTCAAAACCTTCCAAGAATTAAATCCACAACAGAACTAAATGAAATTTTGAGCAAACAGATATCGCCATTATTGAAGACTGGTTTAGGTTATGTAAATGGCTCAAGCAGAAAACAGCTAGAAAGCAAAGAGCTAGTAAAGATGATCAAGTTCCAAGTCAGCAGACAATCAGACCATGAGAGTACGTTGTCATCTAAAGATAATAAAGACAAGATGATCCCTGATAAAAAACAAAGAGATCAGAAGATGGAGAAAAAAATTCCAAGAAGAAGGCCATCCTTCAGGTACCAAAATTTATTTCATGGCTATTGTTTTTACTGTTCTAATTTTGGTCATAAGATTGTGAACTATCAAATTAATTTTAGAGACATGCAACTAAGGAGGTAAATAAATAGACAATATTTACAACATATAACTAAGAAGCCAATGAATAGACAACGTAGCACCAATCACTTTGACCTACTAAACAATGAGCTTGAATGTTATAACTGTCATAACTTGGGCCATAAAGCTGCAAACTTCCATTTGAAGAAGTACAAGGCAGATCCAAGGATAAATTCTTTAGCTAGAAATGCCAGCACATGGAAAAAGAAAGATAGTGAAAAATGTGGTCTAGTACTTTCAGCTCAAAAACAAAAAGACCCCTGGTATATAAACAATGGATGTTCCAAACACATGACTGGAGACAAGGATAAGTTTATGTCTATAAGTAAAGGCAAAACATGAAATGTGAGCTTTGGAAATGATGAACTAGGTAAAATCAAGGGTAAAGGGATGGTGAGTTTAAGTAATGAAAAAGGAAAAGCCAAGGATGTCCTGCTTGTAGATGGGCTGAAACATAATTTGCTCAGTGTAAGTCAAATGTGTGATAGAGGATGTGAAGTGGTGTTCACTTCCAAAGATTGTAAGATAAAGTCTGTATATTCAGGACAAGTGGTGGCTAAAGGTATAAGGACAGATAATAATGTATATGTGCTAAAAGAAGATAGAGAAGAGTGTCATCTAATAAAACATGATGAGAGTTGGTTATGACATAGGAGACTTAGACATCTAAACTTTGACCACTTAATCAAGCTCAAAAATCTTGAGGCAGTAAAAGATCTTCCAAGAATATCAAAACCACAAGATTCTGAGTGTAAACGATGTCAAGTAGGAAAGCTAACCAGGACACAGTTTAAATCCAAGAACTCTACTTCAACAGAGAAACCACTCCAATTAGTTCATATGGATCTATGTGGACCATCAAGACAGGAAGGCACGGGGAAGGG
Organism: Picea engelmannii; assembly: GCA_009831015.1. NCBI lineage: Eukaryota > Viridiplantae > Streptophyta > Pinopsida > Pinales > Pinaceae > Picea > Picea engelmannii. The sequence continues at coordinate 772,941 of ML791507.1, read as the reverse complement.
AAACTACTTCATGCTGATCATTGATGATTATTCTAGACTCACTTGGGTTTCTTTCCTCAAAGAAAAAGATGAATCATTTGAGAAATTTAAAATATTTAAGGCTTTAATTGAGAATCAAACAGGTAACAGATTAAAGGTTGTGAGATCAGACAGAGGAGGAGAATTTATGTCAAGTGATTTCAAGTATTTTTGTGATAAACATGGGATCAAAAGAGAATACACAATCCCAGGAACCCCACAACAAAATGGAGTAGTTGAGAGGCAAAACAAAACAATTCAGTAAATGGCCAGGTCCATGATGAACGAGAAAAACATTGGTCAAACCTACTGGGTAGAAGAAATACACACAACAATCCATATTCTTAATAAAGCTCACCTCATACCACACAGTGACAAGACACCTTATGAGCTATGGCATGGAAGACCTGCTACAATCAAACACTTCAAAGTCTTTGGGAGTAAGTGCTACATAAAGAATAATAATGAGAACCTTGGCAAGTATGATGACAGGGTTGATGAAGGCATCTTCTTAGGGTATGCTACAAACAACAAAGGATATAGATTCTATAATAAGAGACTGCATAAATTGGTTGATTGTATTGACATAAAAGTTGATGAAGGAGTCCCAGTAAGAGAGGCGAACAATACTGAATCAACAACAGAGGATATAGGTGAAGTTGAAGTTGTACAGTTCCAAGAATCAGAACAAGAAGGCTCTGAGTCAGATGAAGATGCAAATACTCAAGCAAACTCAAATCAGCAAACAACATCAAATTCTTCCTCCGGAATTATTCAAAAGAATCATCCTGCAAGTCAGATAATTGGTGAGAAAGACAAAGGTGTACAAACTATGAGAAGGATAATCAAAAACACTAATCAATCACATATGGCCTTCATATCCATGGTGGAACCCAGGAACTTCAATGAATCCAGTGAAGACGTAAATTGGTTAAAATCAATGAATGAGGAACTGGACCAAATTGAAAACAATGAAACTTGGGAACTCATTCCTAGGCCAACAAATAAAAATGTAATAGGATCCAAATGGGTCTACAAAAATAAGATGAATGAGAAAGGAAATATTGTAAGAAATAAGGCTAGATTGGTCTACAAAGGATATGCTCAAATAGAAGGACTGGACTTTGATGAAACATTTGCGCCTGTAGCAAGATTAGAATCTATTAGAATGTTTCTTGCATATGCTTGTCATAAACAGTTTAAAGTCTATCAAATGGATGTCAAGTCAGCTTTTCTAAATGGAGATCTAAAAGAATAAGTCTATATGGAACAACCAGAGGGTTTCCAACTATCATATCACCCTGACTTTGTCTGCAAGATGAAGAAAGCCTTATATGGGTTGAAACAAGCTCCTCGTGCATGGTATCACGGACTGTATACGTATCTACAAGACAAAGGGTTCAAGAGAGGAACAATTGACAACAATCTATATATCAAAACAAAAGGTAATGATCTGCTCATTGTGTTGGTCTATGTAGATAGTGTCATCTTCGGTAGTAATAATGCTTCATTGGTAAAATGGCTTGCTTTTTCCATGCAGTTTGAATTTGAAATGTCTATGATAGGGGAACTGTCATTTTTTCTTGGCCTACAAATTACTCAGAGGTCTGAAGGAATATTTATTTCTCAAGAAAAATATCTAAGAGAAATGTTGAAAAGGTTTCAAAAGGAAGATTCTAAACCTATGAGGAGACCTATGGTCACTGGATGTAAGTTAAGCAAGGATGATGATTCACCTGATGTTGATCAAAGTTCATATAGGTCTATGATAGGTAGCATATTGTACATCACAACATCTTGTCCAAACATAATGCATGTTGTTGGAATGGTAGGAAGGTATCAGGCCGCACCTAAACATAGTCATTTGTTAGTTGTCAAAAGAATATTTAGATACTTGAAAGGAACAATGGACTATGGCCTATGGTTTCTTAGGAATCATAATTTTCAACTATCAGTCTATTCATATGTTGATTGGGATAACTGCATGGATGAAAGGAAAAGCACGAGTGGAGGTGCATTCTTCTTAGGAGATTCCCTTGTATCATGGTTGATCAAGAATCAAGGTTTCGTTTCCTTATCAACTACAGAAGTTGAATACATTGTAGCTGCCACATGTTGCACCAAAGTATTGTGGATGATTCAGGCACTTGCAGACTTGGAGGTAAAATATACTGCATCGATCCCAATTCATTGTGATAATACCAGTGCAATCAGTCTGTCAAAGAACCCTGTGTTTCACTCCAAGACCAAGCATATACCCATCAAGTGTCACTTCTTGAGGGATCAGGTGACCAAAACTGTTGTTTCTTTGAATTATATTCCTTCCAAAGATCAGATTGATGATATCTTCACTAAACCGCTTGCAAAAGCTCAGTTTGAGTATCTACACGAGAAGTTGGGTGTGAACCCATTATAAACCTAAGAGGGTCCATCCTGTCAGGGGGAGTAATTATTGGTTGAATATCTGATACCTTCGACAAGTACTGCAACAACTCAGGGGGAGCATGTTTTTTTTGACATTGATGTCAAAGGGGGAGAAAAGGACTGGTCTGGATGCTATAGTTGGAGGTACAAACAGATTAGCGCAGTCGTTCAGGGTTGCCATCAATGCCAAAGGGGGGGGATTGTTGGCATGTTTATAGGTAGAGTGTGCTTGTCATTGATGGAAAGAACAACAAAAACGATGGCATGTCTACTGGAAAGAACAACAACAATGATGGCATGTCTACAGGAAAGAACAACAACAATGATGGCATGTCTACAAGCAAGAACAATAGAAACGATGGCATGTTTATAGGCAGAGTGTGCTTGTCATTGATGGCAAGATCAGAGTGTGCATCGATTGCGAAACAAGAGCAGGGTAAGATTGGGTGAAGAAGAAAACAGTATGCAGAGATCAAAGCTCAGGAGAGATAGCATTCTGAGATGCGCAGACGAGATCCCATACATCAAGGATTGCAGAAGGATCAAAGGTCGTGGCCTTTGACACTTAGATATTTGAGAGAAGTAGTAGGAGTGACAGTGGTCGTTGGATCACCAATCTTGAATACCCGATGTCTGTTAGATTAGAGTCCAGTGACCAGAGGAAGCACAGAGGAGAAGTACAGATTTGATCCATTGGATCTGAGCGTCGAGGACCAACAGTCGTCGGATCTAGTATAACTACGAAGAGGATAAGGTCGAGAACCATCCTCCAACTCTGCGAAATGTGAAATCGCGATAATATCTGAACCATTGGATGCATAGGACACGTGGATGCGAAATCATGATAATATTTGAACCATTGGATCTAGAGGACACGTGGATGCGAAGTCACAATAATATATGAACCGTTGGATCTAGAGGACACGTGGCGAGAGATCAGCATTTCACTGACTCGCACCCTGGAAAAGTCAAAGGTAAGAATTGTAGGAACTTGCGAAACGCAAAGTCCTAATAAGATCTAGACTGTTGGATCACAGAGGGTTGTGGGTCGTTGATCTAGAGTATTTCAGATATCGGGAGTTGGAATAGTTAGGGTTGGCTCATGTTCAAACACCCGATATGCAAAGTCAGGATTTGATCACAACCGTCGATCAAAGGGAGAAAGAGGATTGTTGATTCGAGGAGGACATATGGCATACCATGTCAACAAGGAAACATGGTAGACCACGTCAACAAGGACACGTGGTGTAATCAAACAATGACAAGTGTCAAGTTGATTTGGCATTTCAGGTATGTGGAAATCACAAATCCGAGTGACATGTGGCATCTGCTCAGCTCATGATATGTCATCAAGTGATGCAAGAGTTACGTCACTATGGGAGTTTTTCTTTGGGATTTTTACCACCAGTACTCACCCAAAGTCCTAAAGGCCAAAGTCTCGGAGCAGAGGATAGTCGTTGGATTAAAGAGGACACACGTCAATGGATTGTCAACTCCAGGAAAAAGAAAAGGAAGGATGAATTAGAGTTTAAGAATTGAAATCTCTAAAGTCCGGAGACACGAAGGACATCTCGACCGTTGATCCGAGAGGGACACGCATCATTAGATCATGGACCCCTGGTGAAATGCTTCAGGAGCAAACGAGAACTTGAGAATTGAAACTCCCGGAGCCCGGATCGCGAAATCGATCTCGTCTATTGGTTTGGAGGGACATGTGTCATATGATTGCTAATACCAAGGATTGCGTGTGATAAAAGGAAAGAAAGCATAGCCATCGATTGAAGAGGCCAGATGTCAGCAGATCTTCCATTTTGGAAGATATTCAGTCAACAGCAACAGGGTTTTTGATCTGAAAATAGAAGGCTAACTTGTTATGCTATGCAAGCACCCTCTACCTCATAAATAAATCTTAACAGGACCTTGCTTCATGTGTTAAAAATGTGCATGACTGGTTTATGTGTTAAGTTTAGGCTTCTTCTTTGCAAAGTTCATGTGTGAGGAATGTCATTTTAAATGCTTAAATATGTGTTATAAACAAATACACAGCCATTAAAAGTGCAGCAAATAACACAGTAAACTCACAACAAAAGCAAGATGATAAAGGAGTTCACCCCTCTCTGGGCTACGTCTCCTTGAGCCTCCTTCAATGGACTTGGCTCTTTGGGATTAGTTTGTGAAATGCTCATTACAAACTGCTGCTCAACTCCAATGGATTTATAGACTGTACCATTGGATTCAGAATACATAAAAACCCCAAATTTGACTGTAAAAACTCTAAAAATGGACAATGGCTCATCCAACAATGACCTCTTTTACATGTGACCTCCAAGCTTCCCTGAGAAAGAATGAGGTAAAAATACCTGTAGAAGTCCTCCAATGGATATGAAACCTATCCCAATGTGTTTAGATCATAATAAACAGTCAGAAATGACTATTCAGTCTCAAAAAATGGTTATGTGCTCATCAGAGCAATGCCTCAAACAATGAGGGCTTTAAGGCTCCTGAAGCTTCCCCAAACTTCAAATGTGAAAAACCTGCAAATGGGCTCTTCAAATTCCTGTGAAAATGGTTCCAATAGACTCAGAACGTCCAAAAACCCCTAGCTGGGCTTTTTCGGCACCTGATTTGGCCAAAAACTCCAAAAGTTATGGCCTCTGCCATTTTTCCCCTTCAAGCTCTGTTACTGGTTCGCCATTCTGCACCTGTGGGAAAGTGAACCTAGCTCCAGAGCGTTTTCGTGTGCATAAACCCAGCACACGCGCGTCCCGCAAAACGAGCCGAAATGTAGAACCGTTAACGAGAATAAGGCCCCCCGAAACGAAGGTGTTGGGCGCATGGGGGGCCATATGGCCACGCCCCAGCGCAAAAAGTGCTAACCGTTCCACCGTTTAATAGGGAAAAGACAAGTGTCGGGTACGTGGTTTTAAAACCCAACACCAAACTCGCGCCAAACTCCATTTGTAAACCAAATCCACGCGCGCCAATAGTCGGAAAGACTGGTCATATGCATAAACGTAGAACCGTGGTATAAAATGGGAATAAAACCCGCGCCAAACATTACACGGTGGTTACGTTACAATATACCAAACCGTGGGTTTTACCATTGCAATACCCCGCGTGCTATGTATAAAACGGTCACATTGAAACGAATTGCAACCGCGGCTTACACAATTTCAAACCCATATGCGTGGCCCATAATATAAGGTGTATGGTCGTATGTTACGGGTAATGAAACCATGGGTCGGGGCTTAAGCCCCAGCCCGCCCCCTTTTTCCACATAACACAATTACAAATTTAAATAAAATATTTCTCGCCTTCCTAACAAGGAATAAATGGCGGAAAGCTGGCAAGCGGAGTTTCAATAAAGCTTTGTCCTGTGGGGGAGGTCCGGGGGTCGAACCCCGCGGACTCCCCATGTCATTTTATATATAACAATGTGAATTTTATATATAACAATGTGAACCAACAGATGGGGGACACGTGGCGCCCATGCATTGGGCCACGTGTCTCCCTATTATTTGCCATGAAATTGGACACGTGTCAGCATACAATTCGTCCACGTCACCTAATGAAAATGCGCCAACGAACAACCAATCAAATATTGCCACGTAATCGTCGTACGATCCAGTCAAACGCTGCGTCATCCTGCCACGTCATCCCAGGCCACGTCGGATGCTGACGTCAGCATGTGCCACGTGTTACCCATCCAGTGGTGACACGTGTCACTTCTAGATTGGTCAAACCGTACTTCGAAAATGCCAAAAATGCATGACACGTGTCACGCCCAGGAGCTGCCACGTGTCCTGTACGGATAGGCCACGTATGCTGTACGGCCTGCCACGTGTCCTGTACGGAATGTACGGACAGGTACAGTCAACATCATTTTTTTTTTCCCTGTTTGGCTCGACGAACAGACCTCGATAACTTCTCCATACGGACTCCGTTTGCGAAAATAAATATACCGCCAGAATCAGGAGAACGAGACGGACGCAATGGAATCGTTTTCGTCGCATTCAGAGCACTTTGAAAATTGAGCAAATTTTTTACCCCTGGTCCAGATTCTGATCAGTTTTGATAGCTAAAACTCTTGGATCACGAAGGAAAACTCAGTTGTTGATGGAGGAAGGAGAGATCTGGTCTGCAGACTTGAGAGGACTGATCTGAACCGTTTGTTCAAGAGAACCATCAAGATCATTATATCGACGATCATGCTCCATTGTGGGGCCAGAACATGCTTGGGCCTTAACTTTTCATGAGCAGGCCGCAATTGAAACCATGGTTTTGGAGAAAGGACGAGTGGAGGCTCGTAGTGAATTGAGGGGCGAAAAGCAGTTTGGTCTAAACCACCTTTGGACGCACCCGCAATCACTTGGTCACATGAAGCTCATAGCCCAAGATCACATCGTGAAATGGAGCCAGCACTCACTAGACAAAAATCAGGAAGCGCCTTTTTGAATAAGCACTTGGTCATCGTCGGTGGTCACATGGAGTAAGGGGATAGAAGCCAAAGAAGCCACAGTTGATTGGTTGTAACTGAAAGAGAAGACGAAGAGTCTCGACTACTAGAGAAGCTAAGGAATCTTATCATAACGACCACTAATGATGAACTCATAGGAAACAGAACTGCCAGAGAAGATGAAGAGTTGCCATGAAGATCAGGATATGACTCGACATGAGAAATGAATGCAGAACAAAGAAGTGAAGTGATTTTGTTGTTGAGCTATGCAGGAGTAAGGAAGAGATGCAGTGAACAACCTATAGGGCAGAAAAATGACGTTGTGAAGATCATGCAGAGGTATTGTGCATGAAGGATGCAGAAGATGCACAGAGAATATAAAAATGCAGAACAAAGAAGATTTGACTGTTGTTGTTGAGAGTGATTCATGCGAGTCGAGAGACATGAATGCAGAAGAGTAGAGCAGTGTAGCAAAATAGTGATGAGACTAGTAATCCATAGATAAACGATGTATCATTGTGATAAATTTATAAAAAGCAAAGATTTATATTTCAGTGTGGTAGGGAGGTGCTAGGGAGGATTGGTGTCCTCATAGTTTCAAGTGGGTGCTTGAACACAGGGATTTGTAGCTTCCATCTAGTTGTAGCCAGAAAAACCAGGGTGGTTGGGTGGTGCAAGGGAGAACTATTGTTCTCTGTTATACAGGTCAGTTCATGTGTGACTGGAAGTTGGTGCTTCCATCCAGTTGATGCTGGAACACTTAGGGAGTCGGTGCTTCCTTCCAGTGTGTGCTAGAGAAATTAGAGATTTGGTGCTCTCAACAAGTTGTTGCTTGTAAAACAGAGGTTGTAGCCTCAAGAGTAGTTGGAGCTCATAAGAATGATAATGTAAAGAAAATAAAGATCACTGATCATATCAAGAAGAAGAGGTTTTTCCCTTTATGGGTTTCCTCAGGAAAAATCTCTCTCTATATGTTTCATGTGTGTGATTGATGTTTAATATTCTATTGCTTACTTCCCTGCATCATTGGGATCGTAATTAAGTGTTCTGTAAAGAGTTTAAAATGGGCATAATTGTTTAAGCACGGTAAGAACTGATTCACCCCGCCCCAACCCCTCAGTTGTCCAACACAATCAACAAGTATTTATACTTTAATGTCTTTGATTCCTCCTTCAATCTTCAAAAATGACTTCCTTTCATCATTGCATAGCTTCAAATGTTCCTTTTAGTTCTTCAAACTAGTCATATTAAATAACAACATTTTCTATTAATTGGTCCTATTGCACTTGGATTTTTTTTTCTACTTTGGATTTGATTTTATCAATTAAGGTTTCTTTCTCTAGAAGCTTCATATTATATTCTTCCTTAGATTTATGTTTCTCTCATTTAGACACTTGAATTTCGTTCGAAGACTCTAGTTGCGCTTCCATAACTTTGTAATTTTATTTTCCTTATTGAGAGATTTATTCCCCCATTCTATTTCTAAAGATGCACAATTTCCTCTTTTAAATGATAGACTTCATTGGTAATAACTCAATTTTGTTTTTGTAACTACCACACTATTTTTGATGATCTTATTTAAAGATTCTCTTTGAATCTTCTTCAATTTACATTTCAATTTTTACTTTTCCTCTATATGGTTGCTATTGGGGTGGACCAGAACTACTAGTTGTTTTGGGGCCTATTACCACACGATTTTTCACCAGAGGGCACAAGGTATTCACTTGATGAAAAATCAGTGGAACCTATAAGACTAACTACTGTCACCTCGGTTTAGTCTTCCCACTCCTTAGGATGATCACAGATCATCACTAGGGGGATTCCCTATGAAAGGATTCTTCTTCAAATGGCTTATGGATACCCAACAACATAAAGAACTAACAATTCTCTATTTGTATTGATGTATGTTATGAAGGTACTCTGTTCTTTTTGAGGATGGAAATTTCTTATGCAATGATCACATGAAATGGGGTAATAAAGGCCTAATTTTATTCTCTACGCGAACTCTTCATTAACTACAGACCAATTCTCAAGGTTATAGTATTAAGGTGAGACCAGAGCAGTTATAGAATTTGTTTTCAACTTATAATTTTATATTAATGAACATGGACTCTTTTACCACATGTTGATGTAAGAATTCGAAGGCATATTAACAGACCATTAGGTTTGCAATCATTATTCCCTTCTACTTTTAGGATCAATGTACAGACAAAGGATACTTTGGGTGGTTATACAATTCAAAAATTGATTTCATATATTACTTGCATGGTTGCACTATGGAATTTCAATGATCACATGAAATGGAAATTTATTATGTAATGATCACATGACATGGGGTAATAAAGGCCTAATTTTCTTTTCTTCGCTAACTCTTCATTAACTACATGACCAATTCTCAAGGTTATAGTATTAAGGTGAGACCCGATCAGTCATAGAATTTGCTTTCAACTCATAATTATATATTAATGAACATGGACTCTTTTACTGCATGTTGATGTAAGAATTCCAAGGTAGATTAATAGAGCATTAGGTTTGCAATAATTATTCCCTTCTACTTTTAGGATCAGCGTACAGACAAAGGATACTCTGGGTGGTTATACAATTCAAAAATTGATTTCATATATTACTTGCATGTTGTTGTAAAATCTCCCTCCAAAAATTTGGTTGCACTCTGGAACAGTTTTTTAAAAATCGGTGAACCGAAACTAGAACCGGCCGATTCTACCGGTTTGATGGTCGACTGGTTCAAACCAACCAATAACCCAAACCGGTTGGTCGATTTATGAACAAACCGACCAGTTTGGTCATAAACCGGCCAGTTTGGTCCCTAAAACTTAAAACCCCTTAAAACGTAAGTAACATAAAAGTACTTGGCTCATGTTTTCTCATGCAATTTGGAGTTGTAAGGTGTTTTGGTGTGCAACTGAGGGTTATTTTGCCTTACTAATGCTATTTAAAGAGCCCCCCACCCCCTCCATTTCACCCACCCTAGTAATTAATGGTAATGTTAAATTCTTAAAGTAAAAGTGACAGTCTCCTTTATCTTTCATTTTCATCATTTTACTTAAATTTTGAACATTACTATTAATTGTTTCAGAATGTTTGAGAGTGGTTCCAACCTCATTGGACTTCATATGGAGAAACTAGAATTTTAGGTCCCATTCAAAATTCAGAAGACTTAACAGATTTCAAGATTGGCAAGATTGCAATGTTTCCACTAGATTCTGTCATGTATGAGGGTATGGAACTGACATTTAATAAATATAACCAAGCCCTTTATGTACCTCGATGTTGGTGGCATTGATTGTTGAACTCTTTTTCCACGACCCCAGTAAAATGTACCATTCACTCAAGTATAAACTCTTCATTGAAACCGGTTCCTTATCGGTTCCAGTTCCAATTCAGGTTGGACCCTCGACTGGTTCCGGTTCCAGTTTAGGTTGGACCCTCGACTGGTTTCGGTACCGGTTCCGATTTTTAAAACTATGCTCTGGAATAATTCTACTGTGTATAATATAAAATTGTGATAAGGTTTCTAGAAAAAAAGAATGCAATAAAGACACAAGTCCGCTACCTCTGTATTTTGTTTTACTCATTCATTCCACAGACTCTTTGTTTATATGTGTATGTTTGAGGGTAATGCCCTACTTTGACAATGCTGAAAAATACACAATAATAAGGCATGAAAACCGGTGAATCTTAATACCATCATCTGATTACAGGTTTATATATATGAACATAGTAATTTGCCACAAAAGATACGTGTATTTCTAGGGGGATAAAAGAAGTATGAATTCACTGTTGTGGTTTTAGCATACAAATAGAGGATTAAGATGACTATTTAAATCTGCAACAGAGCTTGTAGTACTCCCTATAAGCCGTATTAAAATTTCCCTAATCCAGGTCTGGTTATATCTCAAAGTCTTATACCTTTTTAAAGAACAAATACCCCAATAGCCAGATTGCAAATCACCTAGTATTTTTAGTCGATAAGTTGTAACTGTAATGGATCCTTCCAGCAATAGAACATGCATACAAAAATCCACCTTTTCTGTGTTACATATCATTAAGCCTCCATGTAGATTTGTGGGCACAGGATATAATTCCAACCTATGAAAGTTTGTAGCTGTGAGTGTAGGGTGATCTTATCAAAAACATATAGAACTACACATCTTTGCACTCAAGGAACATTGATAATGAATTATATTTGAGATAGTACAATGTTTTGTATTTAAAAATAATAACAATCTTTTTGATACATTAGTAGCACTTCATTCCACTAAAATTATTTTTCCCATTAGAACTCATGATATTCTTAATGAACTAGCATATATCTTGATTAGCCTTCCAAAGTATTGGATGGATTATAAATTCCCAAGCTCATGTTAAATTAATGACACTACTTGAGGCAATCAAGACAAAATTGCAAGTATGGAGAAGAAAAATTCTACGTGTGATGTTTACTGGGTACTATGGTAATTAGAGTAGTGTCTAAGACAATTTGCTAATATCCAGGGTGAGTAGGAGTGTAATATTTGAATGATGCCTTTCTTATTTATTCATAGTATTGTTTTATCTGTAATCTAGATGGTAGATACTTGTAAATGTGCAGACAATGAAAATATATATATTTCCGGATTCTAAAAGTTGTGAATAAAATGAGGGGTAATGTGACTGACCTATCTGAAAATTGTTCATCACTAAATTAGAGAAACAGGTGCATTTTGGATAGTCTCCAATCAAGCACCATGGTAGCTTAAATGTATTACTTTCTTATTTTCTTCCTTTTTAACATAATATTGTTTCTTTTTATTTGTAGCTTGCCTCTGAAGGGCTTAAGCATCGTGTGTTTGAGATTTCTCTATTTGGTCTTCAGATGACGAAGATTAGGCTTCCAGAAAGATCAATATTTTTGCAGAGGATGTTCAGGGAAGAAATGTTCTCTCTAACTTTTGGGTAAGATGTCCATATTTATAGTTTTTTTTATTGTAGTTAAGTAAATAAAGGATAAAATGGTCTAACAAGAGTTTTATTTACCCATTTGCAGGGAATAGATTTCACCATTGATAATCTTAGATCCTTGGTCTGCAAGTGGCAGACTTTGATTGCAGCTCATGTGAATGTTAAGACAACAAATAAATATGGATTTCATATGGTATGCATTGGATTCACATACAGGAGGCCCAATCAAGTCAAGAGAACATGCTATGCCCAAACAATTCAAATAAGATAGGTTATATAGAATAGTTGAATACATACATTGTTATAGAAAGATTTTCCTCACCCTATGCAAATTTGCTCAGAAGGCCTTTTTCCATTTCCCTATGCAGACTTGAAGTCCCTTTTTGCAATTCCCATAGCTAAAATAATATTTTTCCACACATACGCGCCCTAACTATTATACAACATGTGTATACACAGGTTGCACCATTAAATCCCGCACACATCGGGTTTTGTGCCCAAAATTAAAAAATGGTGTCGGGTTTCCATGTCACGTCACGAGATCCATGATCCTTGACCTTCCATACATTGGAAACATTCTGAATCGGCCCTTCAATTCCATTTGAAGGCTATAAATGGGCCATATCCAGGATGTGGAGAAGAGGAGAAGAATTCAACTTTGAGAGAAAAGATACTCTGGAGAAATTATTCACTTCATATTGAGTCTGCATCCCTTTATCCTTTTAATTTTGAACACATTGTTTAGCCCCCAAGATCTTACCTACTTGATTGAGAACCTCATTGTCTCTCTTATATGAGCTTGCCTTTGGTGGAGGATTGAAGAGGTGGAGGCCCAACTGGAAGGGACTTAGTTTCTCAGTTCTGAATCATGCCGACACAGAAGTTTGTCATTCATACACTTCTGTTGATTACATTTTAATAGAAATACTCTTTTCTCGTCCAATTAATGTCTTGAAAATACTTGAATTGACATTCCATGGGCATATTTGTTATGAATATTGATGGATTATGCTATTGAATGAACTAGATTTATATATTATCACCATATGCTTGTGTATCTTGGTTCTTGTGGACAAGTTGCAAGTGTATTGCTTTGAGTCAAGTGCTCAACGATAGACTTCATCGAACGTCTGGACGAGGTAGGCTCTTTATATTGTCTTGTTATCATATTTGTATATATAGAATACTTGAGATTAGAGTTGATTTCTGCAGTCATTTCCGTATGTTGTGGTTTACCCCATGCTATAGAGAGATTTTCCTCGTAACATGCATTTTTGTTAGTTATAACTTATTATGCATTTGTTTTTAATTTTAAAAGGAAATGATCTTTTTAATTATGTTCTCGGATTCATAGGAAAATGAGAGAGATCATGGTACGTGAAGCTACTTCATGTGATCTGAAAGAGCTAATGGAAAAACTTGTTCCTGAGGTGATTGGGAAGGAGATTGAAAAAGATACTTCCTCAATTTATCCTCTGCAAAATGTATTCGTTGGAAAAGCTAAAATTTTGAAGGCTTCAAAATTTTACCTTGGAAAGTTTATGGAGGTAATCCTCTTCACTTGTCCTCTCTTTTTATGTCTTTTAAGTGTTTTGTAGTTAACATTTTTTTTATTAAATGTTGCAGGTACATGGAGATTATTCTGAGGATGTTGGAGTCAAGATTTATAGGTCATTCTATGAGGTACTTGTTGAAGCAGAGACTGAACTATTCGGTGCTTAGGTAGTACTAAAATGCAAGAAGCTGATTTAGAAGAATATATATTGTTATTAAATAGGAGGGTTGATAAAATTGAGTTGTTTGTAGCTCAATTATACTTTGTATGGCAAGTTCTTAGATTCAAAAAAAATTCAAATTTACAGTATTGGTAGCATATGATTATTTCATAGTAGTTTGAAAGAATTGTGTAAATATTTTTTATGGGAAATGAACCATGTTGTTCTTTGCCATGAACAACAAATGATTAGAGTTGGATTCTTATCTAAATCAGTGTTTTCCCAACAACCTTTCTCGTTTTAATTTTATTCTTTTGGGTTTTGAACATCTGCATATGTTGATGAAACCTGCTTTTTGCATACAGAAATGAAAGTGTTATTTGACATAATGTTTAGAATGTTACTAAAATATGTTTCGACTTATTAACATTAATCTTTCTATTGGAATCTTGACAAATTGGATATATGTTAATTACCTTTAGTGCTAGTTTGTCAACTTAGATTCCAGGTTCTCTTGTTTCTGTCCTTTTAAATGTGGATGCTTAATAATAAGTTTTTTTTTAGGTTCTTATGATTTAATATTTGTGGTTGTAACTTTCATTTAGAATTTGTATTTGGTGTCTTGAAGTTAGAGGGGGTCTCCAATCATTTGATACCCTGGGGAGATGGGGTCTTATGTGGCATGTTCGGCAATAAATAATTTTGTAGAGGTATTCTTTACAAATACAATTAGATTCAAGAGTAACTACAAAGGTATATTATCCCAAGTACAATTAGATCTATGAGTAACTAGATCAAGGAAAATATGTGTTTGTCTTTCCAAGCACACACATAAATCAAAATTTTATGGTTATTTATAGTTACATGGAAGCATACTTCTTAGTGATATGTTTTGGCTGGAAATGCACATTAAATTTTATAAACTTCATGCTTTGGGAAGGTTGTTTTTAGATGGGTTTTGGCCCTTTTACACACGACACATATGTTTTTTCTCTGGATCATTATGCAAGTCACTTAAACTGACTTGTTTCAAGGAATCTGACTCAAATTTGACAGTCTCGCTATGAATTTGGAAATTTCATGAGTGTTGCAGAAGTTTCCTCCTAGTGTTTTTCAGATATGTTTGTTCATCTTACAAATGAGTCAGAATTGAATGATTTTGAATCAAAGAAGAGCACTTGAACTCCATGTGACTAAAGATTGTATACAAAATCCTTCTAGGCTTGTGCATGGTAGAACAACATTTATTATATTCAATTTTTCCCCAATTTTGGGTTTTCTGCAGGGTACTTTTGGACCTCAAAAAACTCGTGATTGATGAAAATGTATATTACAGTAATATAACTTGAATCTGAGAAAGGAAATCTGTGATTAGATGGGAATTTTTTTTAGGAAATTCAGCCTTGTTGCACATTATTGTAGTCCATCTAATATTGATAGCGACCATATTTGTGTTTTAATGTTTCTCATGTAGTGCTTCTCTTCCAACAAATGCATTTAATTTAATTATTTTACTATATTTTGGGTTTTCATAAGTGGTTTACACATCATTAAAATTCCTTTGAAGGGCATTGTTCAACTTTATGCACAAATTTATGATTTATTTTTCTTTTCAAATTTTGGACTTTTTACCACAGATTTGTAAAGTTTTGAGCTATTATTAGATTTATTTTCAATTTACTAGATAACAATAGCATAGGTAGGATCACTGAGAGAAATACAATCACAAGATACACAACATTTGTCCTGAAAAACCCTCACGGGGGAGAAAACCCAGCAAAACTTCCTTAATATAGATAATCAATACAATGCCAAGACAATAAACCAAAACACTAGAGAATATCCAACACTAAGCAATGCACCTCTCTCTTCCTTATTATCCCAACTGCAGCTACCAAACTTGTGCACTTGATGAGTGACTAAGTGAGTGAGTTAATGAGGTGCTAGCCTCCTTTATTTATACTAGATGGTAGGTGTTGGAAATGTGTCTCTTCACTAGGAAATGTCGATTTCTCTTCTTAGTGGTTAAAACCACTTTAATTAGGCTTGGGGGCGACTTCTTAATTTGCATAATAAAATTAGGGTTTGACCAATCCGAAAAAAGGGGGTTTGGTCAATTATAATGCCTAACATGATCAATCCACAAAAGGGGATTGATATAATGAATAATGACTCAATAATAAATAGAATACTCTTTGTTGTTACAATATTTCAACACTCCCCCTTAACAAGAAGGGTATTATACAACATCATCGGGAGAGAGAGAGGGAAACAACATCAACAACATCTAGAACACTAACTTGCATATCTATAAAAGATCGAAAGTTTTTCTCATCATCAATATCATCATCCACAACAAGGAGTTGGAATGGCATCATCATCATCTGCATCAACATGGATTAGTATAACACTAATACATCATCATCATCAATAACAACAAGAGGTTGATACAACATCAACAACAACAACATCACAACACGAAGGTTGGAGCATCATCAACATCGGCATGGAGCTGGAAATATTCAGCACGGAGCTAGAAATATTCAGCACGAAGCTGGTATCTCATCGACATTAGCACTAAGCTAGAAAACTTTAGCACGAAGCTGAAAATCTTTAGCATGAGGCTGGCATCTCAACAACATCAGCACGAAACTGGAAATATTCAGCATAAGGCTGACATCTCAACAACATCAACATGAAGCTGGAAATATTCAGCACGAGGCTGGCATCTCAACAACGTCAACACTTAAGCTGGAAATATTCAGCACAAGGTTGGCATCACATCAACATCAACACGAAGCTGGAAATATTCAACATGAGGCTGGCATATCAAAAAAATCAGCATGAAGCTGGAAATATTCAGCACTGGGCTGGCATCATAATAACATCAACATGAATATGGAAATCTTCAGCACTAGGTTAGCATCAACACTACTCCCCTTTCGAGGGAGGTCCTTTCGGACTACACCAAGCTTGTCTCAAAAGTGCTTAAACTTTACAGGAGACAGAGGCTTGGTCAACACATCAACAACATGTTCATCAGTGCCAACATAATGGAGCTTTATGGCTTCTCTCTGCACCATATCATGAATAATGTGATACCGGATCTCTATGTGCTTCGACTCATCATGGAACACGTCATTTTTATATGATCCAAGAGGATCCTCAAGTCAAGAAAATGCTCAAAAATGAAAGTTATAGGAATCAGACGAAACCAATTCCATTGTGTCTGACTTGTCACATTGATTCTGGCCATATATTTAATTCCTCAAACGAACACCGTATGCGAAAGTTATCGCACTCTGATTGATTTTCCAAACAGGGAAAAAGTCAACAGTCAACAGGAAAAAAGTCAATGCTGGCATCATGATGATGTGGAATCATCTGGAGGTGAAAAATGGTAGGTGACATGGTCGTACATATGGACACATGGCAGGTGACCATGCAATACGACCTGACATGTGGCATGATAGGTGGCAGGTGACTGGTTTTACGGACTGACACATGTCAGACAAGTGGCAGCTAACCGTACAGTGACGTGGCAGAGCAGTGGCATGTTGACTAGGTAGGTGACAAATGTGGTCTAATTGATGCTTGACAAGTGTCCTTTGGTGGGCGAGTTAGATGGTGCCACGTGGCCCAGACATGGGTTTTCCACGTGGCACCCCATAATTGGCTTAATATTGCAAAAGGATTGTGGACTCCACCGGAATAGACCTCTGTCATGGGGAAGCGCTTAGGGTAGGGTGGGCCACCAACCCACCTACGGTGCTTCTTATTAACCAATGTTCAAAATAATTATTTGAACTCGCATGAAGTTTCGAGTGGAGGAGGCAAGGGCTTGGGTCTAGCCCTAGCCCCGGTTCTATTGCGCTACCATATACCCACACTCCAACATCCAGGCATGAACACTCCACGATGAGGTTTGGCACGGGGTCCATAGACTAGCACCATCCACCATATGGCTTGGGGCTTGGACGCAGAGAGGGTCGATTGGCGGGGGGCTTATCCCGTCTAATTGGGCTCTGGTTACATGGAATTCGCCAAAGGACTAGGAGATAGCATAGGAGGGGCCAACGTGCATCCCCTTGGGGGCTGGCACATGGCCACATGATCCCATATGACTCTGAAAAAGGTGTACGCGCCAAGGCCTAAGGGGCTTATCCTGATTTTTGTAACATAAGTGGATTTTTGCTATAGTTTTGGCCCATATTGGGCATTTTTAGAGATTTCTTAGCCATTTGGAGGGGGATTTGACCCCAAAAAGAGGCCAGATCTTTGTGGGAAGTTGGGCTTCTCTAATTGAGCCTAAAAAAAATATAAACTAGGCTTTTTGAGCTTGAGGGGGCACTTTTGTATGCAGGGAATGTGAAGAGGAGTTTGAGTTAATGGCCCATTTCTCATGTTTTGAGGGGCATTGAGTCATGTTTTGAGAGGAGATTGTTGAGGCATGTGTGTATCTGCACATGGAGGTCTTGTACAACAAATCATAATCTTGTTTGTAACATCAAAGAGCCATTGTAAAGAGAACTTGAGCATTTAAAGATCAATAAAGCAGTCCTCCACTTGGAAGCAGGCCTGAAGACATAGCCACACATTGGTGAACTCTGTTAACAAGTTCTTTGTGTCTATTTCTCTTTCTTATTTTTGTTATCTTATTTTATTTGTAGCATGGTTAATGATGGTTGAACTCTTTAATCATTCATGAGCTTCAAGTTAATGTCATTTTGTTATTAATACCTTTCATTTTTGGATCATTATACAACTATGGTTATCACTTAGGATCATAGTGGCTTCCATCTCTAGATCAAATAGATATGTCAACAACATCCGAAACCATATGGCTTCACCACTGGTGGAACATGTTGTAATATATTATGCTTCTGTCATGCTGAGATCAATACTTGATTGCTTCCTAATCTTCCATGATATCATGGTTGACCCTAGACTGAAACAACATCTTGAGGTGCTCTTTCTGTCAAAGACATTTCCAGCCCAATCTGAGTCGGTATAACCACTCAGTCTGAAGCTATGATCTCTAGTATAACAGAGACCAAAACCCAATGTACCCTTAAGGTATCTCATCACATATTTTGCATCATCAAGGTGAACACGACTGGGTTCTACCAGATACTAACACAAGGAAAAACATATATCTGGCCTGGTATTTGTCAAATACATCACCGAACCAATAATTAGACTGTACAATGTAGCATCAACCAATTCTGACGAAGTATCAACCAGGAGCTTCAACTTTGTTTCCATGGGTGTGTTCATGGATTTACACTCCAACATATCAAACCTCTTGAGTATTTCAATTGCATACTTCCCTTGGTTAAGGAAGATCTTCTCTGGGCTCTTCCAAATTTTGATACCTAAGTAATAATGCATTAGGTCTTTCATCAAACTATGTAGTGAGCTTCTTCTGCAATATGTGATGATATTTTCTTCATCTTGTCAGGGAGCTTCATTCTCAGTGTGACTGCTGAAATATGAGAGTAACTCCTCTACTCCATCATGGCAACAACTTCATCTGAAACTAAGAGTGGCTCGATAAATGATATTGAATGTATCTCTTCTTCTTTCATGGAGGTAACTCTATCTTTTATTGTAGTCATGTCTCCATGACCCAACTAATATACTGCACCAACTGCCACTCAATTTTAAATATGGGTATTTCTCCCCATGCATCTCATACTATATATGAATCATGGTTGTTCTGGTTGTCTTCATGAATATTGGATTTTTCTTCAATTACTGGAGTAAGTGTCTCATCATAGTCTTCTCCCTCTTGTTGGGAGAATCCTATGGACACTCATCAGGATTTGTAGATCTGCAACATGCTTGATCTATTATATCAATCTTGGAAGTTAATACTAACTTCTCTTCTAGTATCACGGAAAAATCCATATCCTAGTCTTTATGATTGGCTTCCTTCTTTGTCACAAAAACAAGGGAATCTTCCCAGGAGATTTCATATCTCCTAGAAACTTCTGAATCTATGATCTAGTCTTCTCATGGAATATGTCTTCCAGTACTAGAAGTTGTTTCTTCATCTGATCCTTTCTGAGATCGGGCTTACTCTCGATTTCTTCTGAGTCGACAAGGACTTCATCATCTCTTATGGGGTATACTTGGTGTTGAATACCAAGTCTAAATATGAAAAGTTGACTTAGACTTCATGTGAATTCTTCTTCATGTCATGGTGGCTTCATTATCCTTTGAAAAAGTCTACTGTGGGTTCTTGTTCTAATCTTCGGTCATCTTTGGAGCCTTATGCCCCTTACAACCAACCTCCATATGAGATACTTTGGATCTCAAAAGATAGCTTCGTCTTCATCTTATTTGGTACATGAATTTATATGGTTATGTACATAGTCTGCTTCATGTCTAATCTGTTTCCTTTTGCAGCCTTCACTATAGCTTCCTCAAGGTTATCACTTATGACCTAAAACAAGGTCAAGAAAACAACAAGCAAGAATAATACTCTTTTGATAATAGTAACTAAAACAATAGCACAAATAATTGTCATAGTAGCTCCTTTAGAGCTATCACTTGTGACATGTCTGAAACAAGGATCAAAAGTAAGAAATACAATACAAAATGAGATCAACACTCTTCTAGTATTGTGTAAAAACATTCATCCATGGTAACCTGGAACCAAAACAAGAATTTTATCCTAGAGGAGATGTTAGTTGTATCTGGTAAATGATTACATTAAGCATTTATCTCAATATGCTCACATGCTACCAAGTATAATACTTTTCAAAGATTGTTTCCTCAACTATAATGTTTACTTGTAAATGGGTAGTTATCAAATTGTCATGTGCAACTTTGAATCTTATCAACTTAATCAATCAAACCTGCAACCTGGAATTTTGTCCTCAAGAATGAATGTGTTTCTTTTCATTCAAGTCTCATTCACTCGATATGACAAGTGCTTTCTTCAACCTGACTTTTGTACTAAGACAATATGTTATCTTGACAGAAATCTAAGTTAGAGATTAAGCTCTATAAACTCAACTTTAATCAGCCTTGATAATTTTGACCAATGATTAGTATGATTTCAACATACCACCTAGATGTTCATAAGGTCAAAATAATTTCATAACAAATAGATGCATATCAAGATAATCAAACTTGGGGTGCATTAGTCTTCTGAATATGTTGGATCTGAGATCCTTATGGATCTATGATAGGAGATCCTTTCTCCTGCAAGTACCCCTTAGAATAATATAGTTAAAACATATGTAAGTACATACCTCTGATAGTATCAGCGGGTGGTGGTACCATCCTATAGTAGTAGTGATAGGTAACAAAACTTTAGAGGTGTTTCAACTTTAAGGTTGGCCAACACTTTACAAAAAATTTCACTGCAACTAGAACTGCAGTTGTAACTGCAACTGGTACTTTAATTGTAACGTAGGGTTTATGAGAAAACTCTAATTTTTCAAACTTCAAATTTTGAAATTCTGATCTAGGGGCTAGATGAACTGAGCTGAGGCGAGTAAGCTAGTGCAGTCATATTTATGAAAATCCAAATTTTACCCCTTGAAACTGAGCTTGTGGAAATATGGACTAGTACCTTCTGGTATTGGTTCTGGTTTCCTGGTTTTTCTGGTACTTCTAGTTTTCTGGTTTTCTAGTACCAGTTAAAAAGTAGGGTTTGACTTTCCAGAGGCTTTGTCCACTGAAAAGGTGCGCTCAAGATGCAAAAAGATTCACTAGGGTAGGGTACAATTTTCTAGATGGTTTTTAGGCAAAAATTCCTCTCCAGCAAAAAACCTTAATTTTATTGTACGACAACAATGACGTTTTTGCTTATCCAATGAAAGGTGCTCTCTTCAGCTTACCTCTGAAACCATGTTAAGTTTTGAGCTATTATTAGGTTTATTTTCAATTTCTTATATAACAATATCATAGGTAGGATCATTGAGAGAAACACAATCACTAGATACACAACATTTATCCTAGGAAACCCCCATGGGGGAGAAAACCTATCAAAACTTCCTTAATATAGATAGCCAATACAATGCTAAGACAATAAACCAAAACACTAGAGAATATCCAACACTGAGCAATGCGCCTCTTTCTTCCTTCTTCTCCCAACTGCAGCTACCAAACTTGCGCACTTGATGAGTGAATGAGTGATAGAGTTAATGAGGTGCTAGCCTCCTTTATTTATACTAGATGACATGCACTGGAAAGGTGTCTTTTCATTGGGTCGGGCCAACTTGACTTCTTAGTGGTTAAAACCACTTTAATTAGGCCTCGGGGCCTACTTCTTAATTTTCAAAATACAATTAGGGTTTGACCAATTCTCAAAAGGGGATTTGGTCAATTACAATGCCTGACATGATCAACCCACAAAAGGGGATTGATATAATGAATAATGACTCAATAATAAATAGAATACTCTTTGCAGTTACAATATTTCAACAAGATTTATCACAATGGAAGCTATTTAAAATTTGGATTTCACGTGCCACTAACAATTACCCCTACATAAGATCCCAAAGTGATATTTTTTCATATGCCAACAAGCATAAACATGAGGCCCATGGGCATGTTGTGTATGCAAACAAGCATGGTCTTGATGTGTATCGGCCTATTGTGTATGCCTATTGGCATACACAAGAGGCCTAGGGGCCTATTGTGTATGCAAATAGGTAGGGGTATGATGTGTATGCCAATTGGAACACACAGGAGTCCCAAGGGATTTGTTGTGTATTCCATAGTCCCAATCCCTCAAGCAAAATTTTTTGGCAATTTTTTGCCATTTGATTTTTTTATTTTTCACAAACTATACTTGAGAATCATGAATAACTTACAATGAGAATACACTTCTTCGCTTTCCATTATCTCAGTGTATGAATTTGGTTGCATCTCAGTTTTTCTACCTTATTGGTTACATCATATAGGTTATAAACAAGGATCTCCTCCACTCCCCATTTGTTGTATTCTTTCATCCATTAACCCAAAATTCTTTTGGGTGCTACAATCGGTGGTATTTCCTTTGGGTACTTAGTTAAAGAAAATTCAAATAAAGTTAATCATAAGGAAAGGATTCTTGTTCATGGTGCCATTTTTAAAATGAAACCACTAGGTTCTTCAACTATAAGGTTCTTTTGCAAGAATATAAGGCCATAAATCTTGTGTTATTTCATGTGTTTTTATGTATTGATATGCAAAACAAGTTTATGTATAGGGGTTCTCTACTCTTAGCATTTGTAGTTAAATAAAACCCCATCCTCAAAAAATGCATGACCGT
>ML791507.1:717052-737280 GCA_009831015.1 Picea engelmannii | reverse complement strand
TTCTACTGTGTATAATATAAAATTGTGATAAGGTTTCTAGAAAAAAAGAATGCAATAAAGACACAAGTCCGCTACCTCTGTATTTTGTTTTACTCATTCATTCCACAGACTCTTTGTTTATATGTGTATGTTTGAGGGTAATGCCCTACTTTGACAATGCTGAAAAATACACAATAATAAGGCATGAAAACCGGTGAATCTTAATACCATCATCTGATTACAGGTTTATATATATGAACATAGTAATTTGCCACAAAAGATACGTGTATTTCTAGGGGGATAAAAGAAGTATGAATTCACTGTTGTGGTTTTAGCATACAAATAGAGGATTAAGATGACTATTTAAATCTGCAACAGAGCTTGTAGTACTCCCTATAAGCCGTATTAAAATTTCCCTAATCCAGGTCTGGTTATATCTCAAAGTCTTATACCTTTTTAAAGAACAAATACCCCAATAGCCAGATTGCAAATCACCTAGTATTTTTAGTCGATAAGTTGTAACTGTAATGGATCCTTCCAGCAATAGAACATGCATACAAAAATCCACCTTTTCTGTGTTACATATCATTAAGCCTCCATGTAGATTTGTGGGCACAGGATATAATTCCAACCTATGAAAGTTTGTAGCTGTGAGTGTAGGGTGATCTTATCAAAAACATATAGAACTACACATCTTTGCACTCAAGGAACATTGATAATGAATTATATTTGAGATAGTACAATGTTTTGTATTTAAAAATAATAACAATCTTTTTGATACATTAGTAGCACTTCATTCCACTAAAATTATTTTTCCCATTAGAACTCATGATATTCTTAATGAACTAGCATATATCTTGATTAGCCTTCCAAAGTATTGGATGGATTATAAATTCCCAAGCTCATGTTAAATTAATGACACTACTTGAGGCAATCAAGACAAAATTGCAAGTATGGAGAAGAAAAATTCTACGTGTGATGTTTACTGGGTACTATGGTAATTAGAGTAGTGTCTAAGACAATTTGCTAATATCCAGGGTGAGTAGGAGTGTAATATTTGAATGATGCCTTTCTTATTTATTCATAGTATTGTTTTATCTGTAATCTAGATGGTAGATACTTGTAAATGTGCAGACAATGAAAATATATATATTTCCGGATTCTAAAAGTTGTGAATAAAATGAGGGGTAATGTGACTGACCTATCTGAAAATTGTTCATCACTAAATTAGAGAAACAGGTGCATTTTGGATAGTCTCCAATCAAGCACCATGGTAGCTTAAATGTATTACTTTCTTATTTTCTTCCTTTTTAACATAATATTGTTTCTTTTTATTTGTAGCTTGCCTCTGAAGGGCTTAAGCATCGTGTGTTTGAGATTTCTCTATTTGGTCTTCAGATGACGAAGATTAGGCTTCCAGAAAGATCAATATTTTTGCAGAGGATGTTCAGGGAAGAAATGTTCTCTCTAACTTTTGGGTAAGATGTCCATATTTATAGTTTTTTTTATTGTAGTTAAGTAAATAAAGGATAAAATGGTCTAACAAGAGTTTTATTTACCCATTTGCAGGGAATAGATTTCACCATTGATAATCTTAGATCCTTGGTCTGCAAGTGGCAGACTTTGATTGCAGCTCATGTGAATGTTAAGACAACAAATAAATATGGATTTCATATGGTATGCATTGGATTCACATACAGGAGGCCCAATCAAGTCAAGAGAACATGCTATGCCCAAACAATTCAAATAAGATAGGTTATATAGAATAGTTGAATACATACATTGTTATAGAAAGATTTTCCTCACCCTATGCAAATTTGCTCAGAAGGCCTTTTTCCATTTCCCTATGCAGACTTGAAGTCCCTTTTTGCAATTCCCATAGCTAAAATAATATTTTTCCACACATACGCGCCCTAACTATTATACAACATGTGTATACACAGGTTGCACCATTAAATCCCGCACACATCGGGTTTTGTGCCCAAAATTAAAAAATGGTGTCGGGTTTCCATGTCACGTCACGAGATCCATGATCCTTGACCTTCCATACATTGGAAACATTCTGAATCGGCCCTTCAATTCCATTTGAAGGCTATAAATGGGCCATATCCAGGATGTGGAGAAGAGGAGAAGAATTCAACTTTGAGAGAAAAGATACTCTGGAGAAATTATTCACTTCATATTGAGTCTGCATCCCTTTATCCTTTTAATTTTGAACACATTGTTTAGCCCCCAAGATCTTACCTACTTGATTGAGAACCTCATTGTCTCTCTTATATGAGCTTGCCTTTGGTGGAGGATTGAAGAGGTGGAGGCCCAACTGGAAGGGACTTAGTTTCTCAGTTCTGAATCATGCCGACACAGAAGTTTGTCATTCATACACTTCTGTTGATTACATTTTAATAGAAATACTCTTTTCTCGTCCAATTAATGTCTTGAAAATACTTGAATTGACATTCCATGGGCATATTTGTTATGAATATTGATGGATTATGCTATTGAATGAACTAGATTTATATATTATCACCATATGCTTGTGTATCTTGGTTCTTGTGGACAAGTTGCAAGTGTATTGCTTTGAGTCAAGTGCTCAACGATAGACTTCATCGAACGTCTGGACGAGGTAGGCTCTTTATATTGTCTTGTTATCATATTTGTATATATAGAATACTTGAGATTAGAGTTGATTTCTGCAGTCATTTCCGTATGTTGTGGTTTACCCCATGCTATAGAGAGATTTTCCTCGTAACATGCATTTTTGTTAGTTATAACTTATTATGCATTTGTTTTTAATTTTAAAAGGAAATGATCTTTTTAATTATGTTCTCGGATTCATAGGAAAATGAGAGAGATCATGGTACGTGAAGCTACTTCATGTGATCTGAAAGAGCTAATGGAAAAACTTGTTCCTGAGGTGATTGGGAAGGAGATTGAAAAAGATACTTCCTCAATTTATCCTCTGCAAAATGTATTCGTTGGAAAAGCTAAAATTTTGAAGGCTTCAAAATTTTACCTTGGAAAGTTTATGGAGGTAATCCTCTTCACTTGTCCTCTCTTTTTATGTCTTTTAAGTGTTTTGTAGTTAACATTTTTTTTATTAAATGTTGCAGGTACATGGAGATTATTCTGAGGATGTTGGAGTCAAGATTTATAGGTCATTCTATGAGGTACTTGTTGAAGCAGAGACTGAACTATTCGGTGCTTAGGTAGTACTAAAATGCAAGAAGCTGATTTAGAAGAATATATATTGTTATTAAATAGGAGGGTTGATAAAATTGAGTTGTTTGTAGCTCAATTATACTTTGTATGGCAAGTTCTTAGATTCAAAAAAAATTCAAATTTACAGTATTGGTAGCATATGATTATTTCATAGTAGTTTGAAAGAATTGTGTAAATATTTTTTATGGGAAATGAACCATGTTGTTCTTTGCCATGAACAACAAATGATTAGAGTTGGATTCTTATCTAAATCAGTGTTTTCCCAACAACCTTTCTCGTTTTAATTTTATTCTTTTGGGTTTTGAACATCTGCATATGTTGATGAAACCTGCTTTTTGCATACAGAAATGAAAGTGTTATTTGACATAATGTTTAGAATGTTACTAAAATATGTTTCGACTTATTAACATTAATCTTTCTATTGGAATCTTGACAAATTGGATATATGTTAATTACCTTTAGTGCTAGTTTGTCAACTTAGATTCCAGGTTCTCTTGTTTCTGTCCTTTTAAATGTGGATGCTTAATAATAAGTTTTTTTTTAGGTTCTTATGATTTAATATTTGTGGTTGTAACTTTCATTTAGAATTTGTATTTGGTGTCTTGAAGTTAGAGGGGGTCTCCAATCATTTGATACCCTGGGGAGATGGGGTCTTATGTGGCATGTTCGGCAATAAATAATTTTGTAGAGGTATTCTTTACAAATACAATTAGATTCAAGAGTAACTACAAAGGTATATTATCCCAAGTACAATTAGATCTATGAGTAACTAGATCAAGGAAAATATGTGTTTGTCTTTCCAAGCACACACATAAATCAAAATTTTATGGTTATTTATAGTTACATGGAAGCATACTTCTTAGTGATATGTTTTGGCTGGAAATGCACATTAAATTTTATAAACTTCATGCTTTGGGAAGGTTGTTTTTAGATGGGTTTTGGCCCTTTTACACACGACACATATGTTTTTTCTCTGGATCATTATGCAAGTCACTTAAACTGACTTGTTTCAAGGAATCTGACTCAAATTTGACAGTCTCGCTATGAATTTGGAAATTTCATGAGTGTTGCAGAAGTTTCCTCCTAGTGTTTTTCAGATATGTTTGTTCATCTTACAAATGAGTCAGAATTGAATGATTTTGAATCAAAGAAGAGCACTTGAACTCCATGTGACTAAAGATTGTATACAAAATCCTTCTAGGCTTGTGCATGGTAGAACAACATTTATTATATTCAATTTTTCCCCAATTTTGGGTTTTCTGCAGGGTACTTTTGGACCTCAAAAAACTCGTGATTGATGAAAATGTATATTACAGTAATATAACTTGAATCTGAGAAAGGAAATCTGTGATTAGATGGGAATTTTTTTTAGGAAATTCAGCCTTGTTGCACATTATTGTAGTCCATCTAATATTGATAGCGACCATATTTGTGTTTTAATGTTTCTCATGTAGTGCTTCTCTTCCAACAAATGCATTTAATTTAATTATTTTACTATATTTTGGGTTTTCATAAGTGGTTTACACATCATTAAAATTCCTTTGAAGGGCATTGTTCAACTTTATGCACAAATTTATGATTTATTTTTCTTTTCAAATTTTGGACTTTTTACCACAGATTTGTAAAGTTTTGAGCTATTATTAGATTTATTTTCAATTTACTAGATAACAATAGCATAGGTAGGATCACTGAGAGAAATACAATCACAAGATACACAACATTTGTCCTGAAAAACCCTCACGGGGGAGAAAACCCAGCAAAACTTCCTTAATATAGATAATCAATACAATGCCAAGACAATAAACCAAAACACTAGAGAATATCCAACACTAAGCAATGCACCTCTCTCTTCCTTATTATCCCAACTGCAGCTACCAAACTTGTGCACTTGATGAGTGACTAAGTGAGTGAGTTAATGAGGTGCTAGCCTCCTTTATTTATACTAGATGGTAGGTGTTGGAAATGTGTCTCTTCACTAGGAAATGTCGATTTCTCTTCTTAGTGGTTAAAACCACTTTAATTAGGCTTGGGGGCGACTTCTTAATTTGCATAATAAAATTAGGGTTTGACCAATCCGAAAAAAGGGGGTTTGGTCAATTATAATGCCTAACATGATCAATCCACAAAAGGGGATTGATATAATGAATAATGACTCAATAATAAATAGAATACTCTTTGTTGTTACAATATTTCAACACTCCCCCTTAACAAGAAGGGTATTATACAACATCATCGGGAGAGAGAGAGGGAAACAACATCAACAACATCTAGAACACTAACTTGCATATCTATAAAAGATCGAAAGTTTTTCTCATCATCAATATCATCATCCACAACAAGGAGTTGGAATGGCATCATCATCATCTGCATCAACATGGATTAGTATAACACTAATACATCATCATCATCAATAACAACAAGAGGTTGATACAACATCAACAACAACAACATCACAACACGAAGGTTGGAGCATCATCAACATCGGCATGGAGCTGGAAATATTCAGCACGGAGCTAGAAATATTCAGCACGAAGCTGGTATCTCATCGACATTAGCACTAAGCTAGAAAACTTTAGCACGAAGCTGAAAATCTTTAGCATGAGGCTGGCATCTCAACAACATCAGCACGAAACTGGAAATATTCAGCATAAGGCTGACATCTCAACAACATCAACATGAAGCTGGAAATATTCAGCACGAGGCTGGCATCTCAACAACGTCAACACTTAAGCTGGAAATATTCAGCACAAGGTTGGCATCACATCAACATCAACACGAAGCTGGAAATATTCAACATGAGGCTGGCATATCAAAAAAATCAGCATGAAGCTGGAAATATTCAGCACTGGGCTGGCATCATAATAACATCAACATGAATATGGAAATCTTCAGCACTAGGTTAGCATCAACACTACTCCCCTTTCGAGGGAGGTCCTTTCGGACTACACCAAGCTTGTCTCAAAAGTGCTTAAACTTTACAGGAGACAGAGGCTTGGTCAACACATCAACAACATGTTCATCAGTGCCAACATAATGGAGCTTTATGGCTTCTCTCTGCACCATATCATGAATAATGTGATACCGGATCTCTATGTGCTTCGACTCATCATGGAACACGTCATTTTTATATGATCCAAGAGGATCCTCAAGTCAAGAAAATGCTCAAAAATGAAAGTTATAGGAATCAGACGAAACCAATTCCATTGTGTCTGACTTGTCACATTGATTCTGGCCATATATTTAATTCCTCAAACGAACACCGTATGCGAAAGTTATCGCACTCTGATTGATTTTCCAAACAGGGAAAAAGTCAACAGTCAACAGGAAAAAAGTCAATGCTGGCATCATGATGATGTGGAATCATCTGGAGGTGAAAAATGGTAGGTGACATGGTCGTACATATGGACACATGGCAGGTGACCATGCAATACGACCTGACATGTGGCATGATAGGTGGCAGGTGACTGGTTTTACGGACTGACACATGTCAGACAAGTGGCAGCTAACCGTACAGTGACGTGGCAGAGCAGTGGCATGTTGACTAGGTAGGTGACAAATGTGGTCTAATTGATGCTTGACAAGTGTCCTTTGGTGGGCGAGTTAGATGGTGCCACGTGGCCCAGACATGGGTTTTCCACGTGGCACCCCATAATTGGCTTAATATTGCAAAAGGATTGTGGACTCCACCGGAATAGACCTCTGTCATGGGGAAGCGCTTAGGGTAGGGTGGGCCACCAACCCACCTACGGTGCTTCTTATTAACCAATGTTCAAAATAATTATTTGAACTCGCATGAAGTTTCGAGTGGAGGAGGCAAGGGCTTGGGTCTAGCCCTAGCCCCGGTTCTATTGCGCTACCATATACCCACACTCCAACATCCAGGCATGAACACTCCACGATGAGGTTTGGCACGGGGTCCATAGACTAGCACCATCCACCATATGGCTTGGGGCTTGGACGCAGAGAGGGTCGATTGGCGGGGGGCTTATCCCGTCTAATTGGGCTCTGGTTACATGGAATTCGCCAAAGGACTAGGAGATAGCATAGGAGGGGCCAACGTGCATCCCCTTGGGGGCTGGCACATGGCCACATGATCCCATATGACTCTGAAAAAGGTGTACGCGCCAAGGCCTAAGGGGCTTATCCTGATTTTTGTAACATAAGTGGATTTTTGCTATAGTTTTGGCCCATATTGGGCATTTTTAGAGATTTCTTAGCCATTTGGAGGGGGATTTGACCCCAAAAAGAGGCCAGATCTTTGTGGGAAGTTGGGCTTCTCTAATTGAGCCTAAAAAAAATATAAACTAGGCTTTTTGAGCTTGAGGGGGCACTTTTGTATGCAGGGAATGTGAAGAGGAGTTTGAGTTAATGGCCCATTTCTCATGTTTTGAGGGGCATTGAGTCATGTTTTGAGAGGAGATTGTTGAGGCATGTGTGTATCTGCACATGGAGGTCTTGTACAACAAATCATAATCTTGTTTGTAACATCAAAGAGCCATTGTAAAGAGAACTTGAGCATTTAAAGATCAATAAAGCAGTCCTCCACTTGGAAGCAGGCCTGAAGACATAGCCACACATTGGTGAACTCTGTTAACAAGTTCTTTGTGTCTATTTCTCTTTCTTATTTTTGTTATCTTATTTTATTTGTAGCATGGTTAATGATGGTTGAACTCTTTAATCATTCATGAGCTTCAAGTTAATGTCATTTTGTTATTAATACCTTTCATTTTTGGATCATTATACAACTATGGTTATCACTTAGGATCATAGTGGCTTCCATCTCTAGATCAAATAGATATGTCAACAACATCCGAAACCATATGGCTTCACCACTGGTGGAACATGTTGTAATATATTATGCTTCTGTCATGCTGAGATCAATACTTGATTGCTTCCTAATCTTCCATGATATCATGGTTGACCCTAGACTGAAACAACATCTTGAGGTGCTCTTTCTGTCAAAGACATTTCCAGCCCAATCTGAGTCGGTATAACCACTCAGTCTGAAGCTATGATCTCTAGTATAACAGAGACCAAAACCCAATGTACCCTTAAGGTATCTCATCACATATTTTGCATCATCAAGGTGAACACGACTGGGTTCTACCAGATACTAACACAAGGAAAAACATATATCTGGCCTGGTATTTGTCAAATACATCACCGAACCAATAATTAGACTGTACAATGTAGCATCAACCAATTCTGACGAAGTATCAACCAGGAGCTTCAACTTTGTTTCCATGGGTGTGTTCATGGATTTACACTCCAACATATCAAACCTCTTGAGTATTTCAATTGCATACTTCCCTTGGTTAAGGAAGATCTTCTCTGGGCTCTTCCAAATTTTGATACCTAAGTAATAATGCATTAGGTCTTTCATCAAACTATGTAGTGAGCTTCTTCTGCAATATGTGATGATATTTTCTTCATCTTGTCAGGGAGCTTCATTCTCAGTGTGACTGCTGAAATATGAGAGTAACTCCTCTACTCCATCATGGCAACAACTTCATCTGAAACTAAGAGTGGCTCGATAAATGATATTGAATGTATCTCTTCTTCTTTCATGGAGGTAACTCTATCTTTTATTGTAGTCATGTCTCCATGACCCAACTAATATACTGCACCAACTGCCACTCAATTTTAAATATGGGTATTTCTCCCCATGCATCTCATACTATATATGAATCATGGTTGTTCTGGTTGTCTTCATGAATATTGGATTTTTCTTCAATTACTGGAGTAAGTGTCTCATCATAGTCTTCTCCCTCTTGTTGGGAGAATCCTATGGACACTCATCAGGATTTGTAGATCTGCAACATGCTTGATCTATTATATCAATCTTGGAAGTTAATACTAACTTCTCTTCTAGTATCACGGAAAAATCCATATCCTAGTCTTTATGATTGGCTTCCTTCTTTGTCACAAAAACAAGGGAATCTTCCCAGGAGATTTCATATCTCCTAGAAACTTCTGAATCTATGATCTAGTCTTCTCATGGAATATGTCTTCCAGTACTAGAAGTTGTTTCTTCATCTGATCCTTTCTGAGATCGGGCTTACTCTCGATTTCTTCTGAGTCGACAAGGACTTCATCATCTCTTATGGGGTATACTTGGTGTTGAATACCAAGTCTAAATATGAAAAGTTGACTTAGACTTCATGTGAATTCTTCTTCATGTCATGGTGGCTTCATTATCCTTTGAAAAAGTCTACTGTGGGTTCTTGTTCTAATCTTCGGTCATCTTTGGAGCCTTATGCCCCTTACAACCAACCTCCATATGAGATACTTTGGATCTCAAAAGATAGCTTCGTCTTCATCTTATTTGGTACATGAATTTATATGGTTATGTACATAGTCTGCTTCATGTCTAATCTGTTTCCTTTTGCAGCCTTCACTATAGCTTCCTCAAGGTTATCACTTATGACCTAAAACAAGGTCAAGAAAACAACAAGCAAGAATAATACTCTTTTGATAATAGTAACTAAAACAATAGCACAAATAATTGTCATAGTAGCTCCTTTAGAGCTATCACTTGTGACATGTCTGAAACAAGGATCAAAAGTAAGAAATACAATACAAAATGAGATCAACACTCTTCTAGTATTGTGTAAAAACATTCATCCATGGTAACCTGGAACCAAAACAAGAATTTTATCCTAGAGGAGATGTTAGTTGTATCTGGTAAATGATTACATTAAGCATTTATCTCAATATGCTCACATGCTACCAAGTATAATACTTTTCAAAGATTGTTTCCTCAACTATAATGTTTACTTGTAAATGGGTAGTTATCAAATTGTCATGTGCAACTTTGAATCTTATCAACTTAATCAATCAAACCTGCAACCTGGAATTTTGTCCTCAAGAATGAATGTGTTTCTTTTCATTCAAGTCTCATTCACTCGATATGACAAGTGCTTTCTTCAACCTGACTTTTGTACTAAGACAATATGTTATCTTGACAGAAATCTAAGTTAGAGATTAAGCTCTATAAACTCAACTTTAATCAGCCTTGATAATTTTGACCAATGATTAGTATGATTTCAACATACCACCTAGATGTTCATAAGGTCAAAATAATTTCATAACAAATAGATGCATATCAAGATAATCAAACTTGGGGTGCATTAGTCTTCTGAATATGTTGGATCTGAGATCCTTATGGATCTATGATAGGAGATCCTTTCTCCTGCAAGTACCCCTTAGAATAATATAGTTAAAACATATGTAAGTACATACCTCTGATAGTATCAGCGGGTGGTGGTACCATCCTATAGTAGTAGTGATAGGTAACAAAACTTTAGAGGTGTTTCAACTTTAAGGTTGGCCAACACTTTACAAAAAATTTCACTGCAACTAGAACTGCAGTTGTAACTGCAACTGGTACTTTAATTGTAACGTAGGGTTTATGAGAAAACTCTAATTTTTCAAACTTCAAATTTTGAAATTCTGATCTAGGGGCTAGATGAACTGAGCTGAGGCGAGTAAGCTAGTGCAGTCATATTTATGAAAATCCAAATTTTACCCCTTGAAACTGAGCTTGTGGAAATATGGACTAGTACCTTCTGGTATTGGTTCTGGTTTCCTGGTTTTTCTGGTACTTCTAGTTTTCTGGTTTTCTAGTACCAGTTAAAAAGTAGGGTTTGACTTTCCAGAGGCTTTGTCCACTGAAAAGGTGCGCTCAAGATGCAAAAAGATTCACTAGGGTAGGGTACAATTTTCTAGATGGTTTTTAGGCAAAAATTCCTCTCCAGCAAAAAACCTTAATTTTATTGTACGACAACAATGACGTTTTTGCTTATCCAATGAAAGGTGCTCTCTTCAGCTTACCTCTGAAACCATGTTAAGTTTTGAGCTATTATTAGGTTTATTTTCAATTTCTTATATAACAATATCATAGGTAGGATCATTGAGAGAAACACAATCACTAGATACACAACATTTATCCTAGGAAACCCCCATGGGGGAGAAAACCTATCAAAACTTCCTTAATATAGATAGCCAATACAATGCTAAGACAATAAACCAAAACACTAGAGAATATCCAACACTGAGCAATGCGCCTCTTTCTTCCTTCTTCTCCCAACTGCAGCTACCAAACTTGCGCACTTGATGAGTGAATGAGTGATAGAGTTAATGAGGTGCTAGCCTCCTTTATTTATACTAGATGACATGCACTGGAAAGGTGTCTTTTCATTGGGTCGGGCCAACTTGACTTCTTAGTGGTTAAAACCACTTTAATTAGGCCTCGGGGCCTACTTCTTAATTTTCAAAATACAATTAGGGTTTGACCAATTCTCAAAAGGGGATTTGGTCAATTACAATGCCTGACATGATCAACCCACAAAAGGGGATTGATATAATGAATAATGACTCAATAATAAATAGAATACTCTTTGCAGTTACAATATTTCAACAAGATTTATCACAATGGAAGCTATTTAAAATTTGGATTTCACGTGCCACTAACAATTACCCCTACATAAGATCCCAAAGTGATATTTTTTCATATGCCAACAAGCATAAACATGAGGCCCATGGGCATGTTGTGTATGCAAACAAGCATGGTCTTGATGTGTATCGGCCTATTGTGTATGCCTATTGGCATACACAAGAGGCCTAGGGGCCTATTGTGTATGCAAATAGGTAGGGGTATGATGTGTATGCCAATTGGAACACACAGGAGTCCCAAGGGATTTGTTGTGTATTCCATAGTCCCAATCCCTCAAGCAAAATTTTTTGGCAATTTTTTGCCATTTGATTTTTTTATTTTTCACAAACTATACTTGAGAATCATGAATAACTTACAATGAGAATACACTTCTTCGCTTTCCATTATCTCAGTGTATGAATTTGGTTGCATCTCAGTTTTTCTACCTTATTGGTTACATCATATAGGTTATAAACAAGGATCTCCTCCACTCCCCATTTGTTGTATTCTTTCATCCATTAACCCAAAATTCTTTTGGGTGCTACAATCGGTGGTATTTCCTTTGGGTACTTAGTTAAAGAAAATTCAAATAAAGTTAATCATAAGGAAAGGATTCTTGTTCATGGTGCCATTTTTAAAATGAAACCACTAGGTTCTTCAACTATAAGGTTCTTTTGCAAGAATATAAGGCCATAAATCTTGTGTTATTTCATGTGTTTTTATGTATTGATATGCAAAACAAGTTTATGTATAGGGGTTCTCTACTCTTAGCATTTGTAGTTAAATAAAACCCCATCCTCAAAAAATGCATGACCGTATATTAGAGTAAAGAGAGGGGTGAAAGTAGTATAACATCAAGCCCTTGAACCCAAGGCTATCTTATTATAGTGGCATATCCCTATGTCGAGATGTTAGTGCACTTGTTTTCTTATTTTCAGATTATTTGTTTAATTTGTAGGCGTGTAAAATTTATGTCATGTTTCTATACTAGTGGGTAGAAATAAAAAGGGGTATTAAAAATTCCATGAAAAAAATGGATACCTAGGATATTCAGTAAAAATAGGGGTTTTTAAATTGTAAATATGTATTGGGAGGGGGTTGAAAAAAAGGATTTTGGGGGATGATTTTTCAATATCTAGTGAAAATAGGGGTATTCTTTAATATCCCATGAACGAACGTACTATGTCACAAGTTCATTGAGTGAATCCCCCGTGGGTCCCCCACTCAACTTAGGCGGTAATAAATACATAATCTATCATATCGATCAACTGGAGTAAGTAGAAGTGAATATTGAAGGGGTGAATACTAAATCAAACTTTGAGGTGATTGAGATTATGGATGACTCAGATCCCTAACCCGCATTACTTGGCAGTGACTGAACATTTCACAACAATGTAGTTTTGAATATGAAGAAACGACATATGTCCTTTGAAATAGATAACTTGTGTGTCATTGTGCCATTAGATCCAAATGAGGGAAATAGGTACAATGAACACGTGAATGAGGATACATGGACCTCTATTAATGAAAACATCTATCAGATTACATGACGTAGGGAGGATTATATCCTAAGTCACCTAACTTGTTGACATGAGACACAGAAACACGAGTACCGACATTTGAAATTTTGACTCCGAAAATAGGAAACAGAGATCACACACACATATATATATATATATATATATATATATATGAGAAAAAATTGAAAATTACACATACAAAAATGAAATTTAGACATAAAGATTCATATTTTGTTAGAAACTAGAATATTTACATGATCAAACCTTCACAAAACCCTCTTAATATCTCACTAAAATTGCCCACAGCGTCAACCTGTTGAAGAAATAATGATAAACGAATGAGGAAACTGCTTTTTACAGGGTGCAGACCTCCTAAAATGCGTGACATGTGACCTTAAATTGGGACACATGAGAGATTCGTGTTGGACACGAATCCTTAATTTTTTGTGTCCCCACGTAGGATTAGGGACATGTAACCCAAAAAGGATGTTCCACGGTTCATACATTATACCAATCCCACAACGGATGGTGAGTTGAGTTGGAGAAGCATGTGCTTATATGAAACAGATTAAGAGGATGCTATGGAGCGATGGCAATAGAAGCTCTATGAGGTTTCAAAAATAAGATGTGCATGAATTACCATCGCAATACTTGAGGTTGGGATAGGCCATTTTACCCTATATCGGTTCAATGGACAGACTTGGTGGACACCTTCATTGCCTATATGCAAAATATTCCCTTAACCCACTGAATACAATCCCTCAACATAGTGTTGGAAGGAATACTCACGCAATGGTGGGTGGCATATCGTGAACATCAATGCAAATGGATGGAAGTAATGGAGTTAGTCAAGGAAAGGTTCAGGCTGGGCGTAAATATCAAAGAATACATTTGTTCATGTGAAAGTTGTTGGCTAGATAAGAAGATTCCAATACATGAAAGGTCCATCTGATTTCCAACTGCGTTGTACTAGAAAGTAGTTTCGTCCATCAAGTGCCTTTGACCACATCTGTGCCAATGGACGGTTGGTGCAGGCTAGACTTTGAACACAACCCAGGTTTGGGTGATCAACAAATTCCCCCAATCCCAACCATAATTACATATGACCCTCCATGGAAAGGGATAAGAAACTAGATCCCAGTAAAGAAGAGTCGTGGCCCGCTAGGGGCAAATACGACAAGATGATATCTCTAGTGCAAAAGTAGGGGTGTGCAACAACCATGCACAGTGATCTTGAAGGATAAGACTTAGTGCATGGTTAGAGTGGTCATTTTCACCGGAATAAATAGGTAGCATAGATAGCTCGATACAATAAGGGAGGACACAACATGTCGTACCCCCACTAATATTTTTAATGTTTTGGGAATAATTAAGGTTTAAATGCCACATCCCACACTGATGATTTTCCATTACTCAAGAATGGTTGCAACCACAACCGTGATCGATGATTTTCCCTTACTCAAGAATCACACAAACAACTTAGTCAGTTTGATTTGGTCCTTTATTCCAGACATCTATTGATACAACAACGCTATTGGATCAAGGATGAGCTAACTATTAGTGATGGGGGCTTGTTGGCACCCAAGGTTTTGGGGAAGTTTTGCACACGCCTCACAAGTCAATTTTTTGTGCACTCCCATGAAGATACACTATGTGGAGCAAGGAAGGATTAGCAGTAGCACCGACAAAAGGAAGATTGTGCGTACCGACCCATTTTTTCACTGCGCGCAAGGAATCAAGAAGAATGCATGTAGCAAATCTGAGTGTATCTTTGGGAATATTTTGGTACTTGAGTAAAAAATGACCTAAAGGATCATGGGAAAAGGTATGGATGAGTTGGAAAGTTAGTTAGGCATGCCACATTTTAGGAATATTTGGGGGTCGCAAGCGGATAGATAGAGCTTGTGGATCCAACAATCAGTAAAGAGAGTGGAACAAAGAAGAAAGTGACAAAGAGCCATAGAAAGAGGAGCATGTAGAGTTGAGTGCAAGAGAGTGAGAAAAAAGTCTAGTTTGGAGTCCTAGTTCTGTATTAGTGTTGTATGATTCTTGTATGAGTCTGTACTAGAGTCGTATTGGTGTATAGATGAAGGAATGAGTATAGAGAGAATAATGCATTGGAATGTAATAAATGTTGAATGGAACTAGAGAGGATAGTACCTATTATGTGTCTCTCTGATTTTGTACCTGCATGAATCTAAGGAATGGAATATGAAGATCTATATTTATGTAGTCTATGGTGTGATAGGATGAGTAATTGTTTTTTTATATCTTTATGCATGGTATTGAGTTAATGAGTTATGAATGAATGAATTCATATATGCCTAAGATGTTTCCTTTTATACATTGTCCCTTTGCATCCAACATAAGACTAAATGGTCTTTGTCATTATCATAGTGTCTTGGGTGAGACCTTCTTTGGTCCTCAACTAAAGATTGAATATGTTGATGCCTTGGGATTTTGTTGGTCAAATCTTGATGAACCCTAGGTCTTCAACCACCCAACAATAGGAAAGACACACACCAACAACAACAACAATAATAATAAATAAATAAATATTTAAATGTTATAAAATAGAAAGTTAAATTAAGAAAAAACTAAAAAATACATGATTAATTATTCAACGACAAGTGTAACTTATGCCTGGAACTTATTGGATGAATGGATACGAAGAATTCTATATAATGAAGTTGAAGAAGAAAGTTGGACATATTTTTCTTGGGAAATTTGAGGAAAAAATTATGGAAGCTGACATAGTTGTTTGGTTGAGGGCTCGGGGGCTCTTAGTCATGATGACTGAGGGGTTGGTTGGGAGGAGATTCATCCCCTACACTCTGTTGTGGCACGCTAGATTGAATATTGGAGCACATCAATTCGAAATTTATAGTGTTATAAGTAAGTTGGTTCCTTTAGCACTCAAGTAAGTTCTCACCACTTGATTCTTCTTGTAAATTATGTAATCAAGGATTAATGTATCTTTATGTTTTCATTCAATGGCTGCAAATTGTTATGTTGATGTGTTTATGTATGCATTTAGTTATATTAGAATTTTTTCCACTACACCATGTATGTGCCACCTCAAATCTAGAAACCTCATCCAACCTCTCATTGGAATGTATGAGTTCCATTGGATCAATAAGAAACCTATAAAGGATTCCCTCTCTCATCCCTCTAGCCAAATTCCTAAGGCCATCTAGAATCCAATCACTGATGGTGCATGGTTTTCCCACAAAAGAAACTCTCTATTATACATATGTTGTACAAGAATCTAAAAGAAGATTCTTCTTTAAACAAAACAAATAAAATATCACTCA
Organism: Picea engelmannii; assembly: GCA_009831015.1. Classification (NCBI taxonomy): domain Eukaryota; kingdom Viridiplantae; phylum Streptophyta; class Pinopsida; order Pinales; family Pinaceae; genus Picea; species Picea engelmannii. Next base: position 720,814 of record ML791507.1, on the reverse strand, counting down.
ACTCAAGAATATCACCTAAAGGAATCTAGAAGGAGGCCAACTCCTTTCACATGATAAGTAACATTGTCACCAACCTCCACACTCATCCCCCCCTATGTCTCATAAAATATATTGAATGGTGACATGTTATATGCCATATGTCTTGAATATTTTATGTCCAAATACCACCCAACACTAAACACAATGTTAGAATACAAGGAAGAGGACATGGAAAAGAAAAAATCTCAAACTGAGAGGGATCCTCCTCTACACTCACTATAAACCTATTTGGAACTTGCTTCATAGCCTTTCAATTCTTCTTTAGTGGAAACTAACTGGCATAGTGTCCCATATCATGACATTGGAAACACATCACCTTACTTAAGTCCTTATTTCCTATATCTCTACATTTGTTCTTGCTACCGTTATTCATATTCCCAACTAGAACAATCACATCTACTTCCCTTTATTGCTCTGAAAAAGTTTGTAATCTAATTTCTTCCTACACGAGATCAACCCAAATCTTTTGAAATTCTGGCAAGGTATCTTGACAAGAAACACCCTAAACAAAAGACATCTAGGCAGGAACAAGTCCATTCAAAGCAATAGACACTAATTCTCGATCCTCCACATTTGTTTCAATGGTATCCAACTAATCTTTCAACTCAATTACCTTAGTCAAGTAGCTCACCACAATGTCCATCTTGCTCATATGGAAGGATAAAATCTAGTTTCACAAGAGCATATATTGATAAGCACAACAATCTTGAAACAACTCAACCAAAGCTTCAAACTTTTTCCTACATGCCATCTTCTCTATAATCTGTGAGATGAAATGATCCTTCACAAAATCAAGAATGATTCTCTTCACCTTAGCTTACTTCTTTCAACGAGTAACCAACTATGTTGGATTGGTAGGTTATAGATTCCTCTCAGGTTTTATTTCTTGCTCACATCCTCCATCTGCATGGTAGTAGGGTCTTGGGTGTTAATAATTAGAGCTCAAGCAAGATGAGACAAGAACTGGTGGAAAAGCATTTATTGCACATTGAATTTATCTCATGATATCAATTTATAGTACATGGATTGAACCACTTCTAGATCTAGATGCCATTGAAAACTCATCAATGAATCATGAAAACACCTCATAAATATAAAAGTTTTACAACTCAATCAATGTGGTCTTAGAATTTGTGATTGTCTAGGGACTCAATATAACATTCCCCCTCTCAATCACAAGTCTACATAATTGTACCAATAACAAAACAATAACCGATATTATCTTCATTTTAAAAAATTTCAACTAAGCTTTGATGAAGACATGCCTAAAAAAATGACAATATCTAGATGTTGAATAGTTCATATGGAAGTGAACATGATCTAGGTGGATATTGTTGGCCACCAACCTATTCCAACTGCCTCCTCTTGATAGTTTTTAGTTCATCACATTCTTTTGTACTTATTTGTAATTGTGGGTTCTACACTTCTGAGGTTGTCTGAATCCCTACACATCTTCCAGGTGGATACTTGGGGCCTCCCACGTAATCCAACTAGCTTATTTTGTATGTTTTCATGTCATCGCATCTTTCTACACTTCCAGGGCCGCTTTGGGGCCCTAAACATTTTTTTTGTCTCACCACATTCAAACTATAAATGGAGTCAGATTTTGATAGTGTAATGTGTAGTTCTTGAAAATACCTTTCCAACGGGATATCACTCGCCTAAAACATAGGTCGTATGAAAAAGTTATGACCCTGGGAAGTTGAGGTACCAACTTACCCATAGGGGCCCACATAAATTTTGGTGTTTCATCTCTTAGGGTTAGGTTTTTGGATGTCTAGGATTTTTTCATTCATGAGTAATGTTAAAATGGAACCAAGAGCCTCATTATAATCATTATGCTCAGACGGATGTGCATAGCACCCACATCTCTTCTCAGAGATAGCTACCACCATTCGAGCAAGTGTTTCAGTTCTGTAGTTTTACAATTTTAGCCTATTTCATTTATTTAATAGAATATTGTTGGCACAGGGGCAGAACCAGGGTTCAACGCTTAACAGCGCACCAACAAAACCCCAACTACCGACCCTTTCGGAAACACCTGTGAAGCAGGTGAAGTCTCACCCGAGGTAGAAGTAGGGGGGTTACAGGACACAGGTGTTTGTAACCAGGCTAGGATACAATTCTGTGATGAGAGCACTTTGTAGAATATTTTGTTAACGCTTAGGAAGTGAACATACATTATTTAAGTAACCTTATTAACATCGCAAAGCATAATCAAAGACAAATAAGTGCAGTAATAACAAGTGATTATGTACCCTGAGCACTTAGCACTTAGCACTATGAGTTAAGTCTAGCATTCATTTAACCTTAAACATAAGTAAAGTACTTAAGAAACAACATATACATTCATTACATAACATAATCAAATCACTAAGCAAATGCATAACAGAAATAACACAGCACAAAGAAAACCATGAGACACCAGATATACATGGTTCACCCCAGGGTGGGGCTACGTCCACAAACCACTTCACCTCTTTATTATTAGCCAAAATCTTACATTCAATCACTCCTATGCACTAAGCCACATAATCGAACTTTGCAGAAGACATGAGATCTGTGCACTAAGCACTAGATCCTCCTTCTTTACCTTCCAAAACTAGGTCAAATGCATAAAGCCACAATCTCCTATCACAACACTTAGCACCTTCTACAAAATCACAGTCGAGCACAAAGCCTCGACCACCTACATTTCTCTGTGCACAAAGCTACTGTCTCACACAAAACTACCACTTCTACCCTACATTCCTCTTTATTTATACTTTACAAACCCTTACAATAAGGCCTAAACATGGGAAAAACCCATCGACCGACATCCCATAAACCCATTACAAAACCCAGAGGACCCCTTATTGGGTCCACATAACCCTCAAAATAGGTGAGATCCATGATCTCAGCTCTGCCTAGGTGCTTCTACTTCGACCAACGTGTTGAAGTCCAAAGGTGGGCCAAAACCTCCAAAACTGACCAAAGTTTCCCCAAAACTTGGTCAAGGGCCAACAAATATATTGTTCACTAGATATTTGTGTTTTTCTTCATATCTCTATTTCTATTGTATTCAGTTTGTTAGTCAGTTCATTCCACTCCTAAATTCGGATTAGTGGTGTCAGAGTGATCTGTTCTTCATTTATTTTTCTTCATGCATGTCCCCGACAAGATTTGGGTACAAGAAGTTGGGACTCGAACCAATCGAGTCGTTGTAAGATTGGTCATGTCGAGCCTGACAACAACCCATGGGGGATGAAAATAAAGATGATGGAGTGGGAGATCCTTTTAAAATGTTGCTCGAGGAAGCCCTTATGCGACAAAGGAATGAAATGATGGACAACTTTGTGTAGATCCTTCTGCAACTTCTCATAGGAGAAGCAACTTCATCAAGCGGCCATGCAACCCTGTTAAGAACCAAATACCTGAATACAAAAGCACCACAATAGATATACAAGAACAATATACAAAATCTCATTTATTACCATCAAACCCTTGAGGTAGGGCAACACCATACAATGGATCCTATTATGGAAGGGATCCTCTCCTGTTCACTTGCCTCTTCGAGGGGGCATCCTACTATTGAGCTACTGCTCCAAATACAATATTTCTCTTCATGTCTCATTACATTGCTTGAACCCCTTTATATAGTGCTACCATCACCTAAGAACATTCTAGAGGAAGAATCTTCTAGAAGTAGAACCTTCTAAGAAGTCCTCTTACATTTATTATATC
>ML791507.1:684509-705834 GCA_009831015.1 Picea engelmannii | reverse complement strand
ATATATTGAATAAGAATATATATAATGAGATAAATAAATAATGAATAGATGAGATATACAATGATGAATGTGCCAAATATATAGAGAACCTAAAGGCACATATGGTAACCATCCATGAAACGATGCATCCCTTAGACAATTAATAACTATTTATTGTTATTATTATTATTATTATTTATGATTATTATTACTTAATATTATACATATTTTGTATGTTACATTGCCTTCTCCTTAAAAATGGTTTGTCCTCAAAGCATGATTAGATAAAGACCTATCTCTTGTTCTCAAACTGTCTTCTCAAGATATTTTGTTTTTGTAGTTGCGACACTTGATGAAACAAAATGATATAATCTTCGAATTCCCGAAGTAATATGTTGTATCTTCTCGAGAGTGATCCATCTCAAATATACTTTCATGGAAACTTATTTATATTTCGCTTGATCTTGTTGTTGGTTGTAACGATTCTTGTGATTTGGATGACGATAGGGCATCCTAATCTCTTATGAATTTTGTTTGATAGAACTTTCTTCAACTTTTGATGTTTCTAGTAATTCAATTGGTTCGATGTTTGTTCCCTTATCTAAGTTCTAAATAGTATTTGGTACCTTCTTTGTGGGATCACATAGTTCCCTTGTCGACCATTGATCTTGTATTGTCATTTTTATGTGGCATTTTTTGTTGCGACTCTTTATCATCTTCTAACTTCTTCATTTGTTCGATCAAGTCTTGATGATGACTTTTAAGGTGAAAATTTTCATCATTCTTTTCGAATAATTTCTTGAAAACTTGATTAGATTGTTCTAACTTTTAATCACCTTGTTTTTTATTCTTTAATTTTTTTATTTGTGTCAAAACAATTTTTTTATGATTTCTCAAACAAATGATCTCATCATTATTGTGTGATAGTTTCTTATTGATATTTTCAATATCTATCTTGTGGGTATTTCTCTTGTTGTTAAAATGTTGTTGTAACCCTTTTATTTGTTGTTGCATTTGATAGACCTATGAATCTTGGTTTTCCAAATTCTTTTGGTTTTGCACAATTTGTTTATCCTTGTTGGTAAGGAGTTTGTTCATATTCTCGATTTCCCCTTCTAAATATTTGAAACTTCTATATGGTAATACTTCATCTATATGTTCTAATGAGGGAACTTATGTACATGATTCCATTGTGAAGTCTTGTGATGTTGGTCTCTTCTTCTTATAGAAGAAAGTCAAAAATTTATTTTGTGCATTAAGAAATAGCATACCCAATGTTTCCATCCAGTCAAAACCTAAGAATATGTAAACATATTCCACATCTATACTTTTAACAATGAATTGAGATTCAAAAATATATTTGTCAATTCTCAAGGATAAATTGTTTATTTTATCTTCGTTCCACGGATTGATTTTCTCTATACTTGATTCTGAAATTTGCAATTGATTAGTGATATCCATGTCTATATAATTCTCCTAGTTAAGTGGGCAAACATCGATGATGATATCACGTCTGTGAATGGTGCCCTTAACTTTTAATATATCATGAAGAATATATTTTGACGGAACATCAAAAAATCTTCCTTTTTTCACCACTGTCTTCCATCTAATAATATAGTAATAATCCTTTATCCCTTTTTTATTATATCACCTTTGACTTTAAAACACTTTTTACAACCCTTTGTGTTTAGTAAACTTTGGATACTTTTTACAACCCTTTGTATATTTGAGATATAAAAGTGTCTTCTTTTTAATATTTAAAATTTTTACTTTGGGAAATTAACTTTATGATGGTATTTTTTATAAATTATTATAAAACCCTTTGTATTTTTTTATATATAAAAGTGTCTTCCTTTTAATATTTAAAATTTTTACTTTGGGAAATTAACTTTATGATGGTATTTTTTATAAATTATTATAAAACCTTTCCTCGTCTTTTTTGTGGATATCTCTAACTCCACAATATTTAATAAATGAAATTCTTACCTTGTCACTTTTTGTTTTAAAATAATTTGCAATTTTGTAATTTATGAAAAGTTGTCTTTTTCTTTTAATACCCTCTCTTCTTACTTTTCCTTTATGAATATCCTTTACACAAGTTAATTGAGCACTTTATTACTTGGGTAAAATATTTTTTATGGGCCGATGGTTTAGTAAAACCATGGACTTGTAAACCACCAATGGTAAAATCAAAATTTACTCTTCCTTTTTTGGAACTTTTTATTTTAAATTACCTTTTTTTATTATTCTTTTTTTTTCTTTCTTTCTTTATTTTTTCTTCTCCCTTATTTATTCTTTATTAAAAAAATGGATCACCAACATGGAGATTATTTGTATATATATTTTTTTCTTTATTGATTTGTTTTTCTTAATTTTTTGTATGACCAATGGTTAGGATCAACAACTAAGCTCTCATACTAATGTAAAGAACCAATATGGTTCTTACCATACACATCCATCATATAAAAGAATATATTGAATAAGAATATATAGAATGAGATAAATAAATAATGAATAGATGAGATGTACAATGATGAATGTGTCAAATATATAGAGAACATAAAGGTACATATGGTAACCATCCATGAAAGGATGCATCGCTTAGACATAATCAAGAAATAATACATTTGGGTGATTTGTGTCATTCAATTCTTTTCTACCAAGGCTTACATTATACTTTTGTAGTGCAATTATTACAAGTTTTCATACAAGCTCTTATATTTTTCTAAATAAATTTAAATGTTAAAAAAAATTATGGATTAAGTTCAAATCTCCCATGAATATTCATTACCATTTCATGCAATTGTTGTATTAAGAAACATAATATATTGATTTTAGGTTGTTATGTTTTTGGGTTTTTAGAAAATCTCTTACATTTCTCCAAATAAATTTAAATGACAAGAAAAGTTTTGGGTTAAAGTTGAAGTCTTTCATGAACATTTGTTACCATTTCATGTAGTTGTTGTATTAAGAATGTATTAATAAATATAATAATGACTTTGTTAATGGTTTCAATTTAAATAAATGACAAAACATGATTTACAAAGATCAAAACTATTTTTCCAGCATTTTAGGTCTAAAGAACAAAATAAATATCACCATGTGTAATGAACCCTTGCATGTTAAAATCGTTAATTTTTTTTTTGCTTTACACAATAAAATAAACAGCGGGAACATTCTAACTAATTCATACATTTAACAAGATATCTAAAACCCGAATGCATCCATAAAAACACATAGCAACAACATCTGCTCAAAACCCTCCTCAATGGTCATTAGATTCAGAAAGAAAATTCCAGCCATCGAAAAAGCAGGAACAAGAGGATAAACCTATATCACATATTACAACATCACAATTCTAGATTGAGTACATAGTTCAATTCAACATCATCTCAACACTCTATGGCCAATGTAGTTCCATCTATGCAGTATCCATCAATGGCTTAGCCTTTTCATGAAACCAATGTAGTTCCTGTTAGAAATAAAGAGATGTTCTCATTTTTCCATAGACAATATAGAAATATTGTCACCCAACGATAGGCACAACAAAGGCTACCCCCGAGCACCTTAACCTTGACAAACAACATAATTATGGAAAAAACCAATAGCCAACCAAGGTAGCGCACCTTTCTCCAAGGCTAGCACACCAAGAAAGAATAACCAAAGACCAAGCAGAAATTCCAAACCATAACCAAGAGAAAGTCCAACCAAAATCCAAAATCCCAATTGCAATAGTTGTAGTTGCACTCCCTCTCCAAACTTGCACACCACTAGTCTTATGCAGTTGTGAGAGTGTGAATGACAAATGAGCTCTAACGCCCTCTTATTTATAGTGTTATGTGTCACATGTCTAGGATGAATTCTTCTTTTTGGAGGTTAACACTTAAATATTAATTATTTTATTGAACTGACATGTCTTCTAGGGTTTCTACACATCTTTTTAGGGTTTCTCTTGCTTCCCAAAATATTCTAGTCTCGTCAAAGGTTACACATAGAGGTTAATACCTCTCGTAGGTACCATAATATCTATTGTATCATGTTGTCATTGATGCCAAAGGATTGATGTCAAAGTTCAAATGATTGATGTCAAAGGAACAATGTTTTGTCATAGTATATTGATGAAGTATGTATTGTAAATGGATTGATCAATGTGTTGCATAGATGAATATGGATCGATGTGTTTTCATTGATGGGTTGATGCACTCATGTATTGATCATTGGATCATGTGATCATGCATAGAATCAATGACAAAGGCACAATGTCATAGTAATATATTGTCGTGGGTTATTCCAGTTGGATTGATGTAAAGATGACTCATTATTGTCTTGTCATGGTTGATAGAAAGTACAAATGTATGAAATCCAAAGTGTTCCCCTTATGGTGAAATACCTCACGGAAATATGCTTTGTGGTTGAGTTATCCTAGAAGTATGGCTAGAGAACCCATACTTAATTGTGGAACAATGAGATGAATATAAGTGAATTTTCCAGTCAAACTATCCTAGATGGATAGTGTTTTTCATGCCATTTCCGATTGTATGTGGAATGTCACATAACTCCTCAGGGTTTGAGATTTATGGCCTTACAAAGTTGGAGGACCCTCATATGTTGGCTAGAAGCCCCAAAAAGTGAAATAAGTCAAAGTGCTTACAAAACAGAAATTATTTAAATAATAAAATGAAGTGATAAAGTCAAAGAGGATTATTTAAATAATAAAGTAAATGGAGAAATTTCTAATTATGGAAAGTGGTTATAAGAGGGTTAACCCTAAAATGAGGAAAGTGGGTTAAATGGTCAAGTGGTTATTGGATATATGGACAAGTGGAAAATTAGGCAAAGTTGGACATAGGTGACTATGTGGACAAAGTGGCTATGTGGATAAAGTTTCCAAGAAGATGCTTCTAAGGAAGCTACTTGGAGAGTATAAATAAGAGGCAAGGGTCTCTTGTGAGATATATCTCTTGAGCATATATTAAAGATCTATTTTGAAAGAGATATTGATTAGAGGATCTCATGGACGTATCAAAGTTTTCGTAAGTCTGATATCTTGATGGCGAAAGTTTTGGAAGTTCAGAAACCCTAGTTTATGAAGGAGTATGCGAGCAATAGTGGGCCAGAGCGCGTACATACATGGGCTGCAGTGAGCCAAATCACGTACACACGTGGGCTGAAGGAGGACAAAGTGTGTACAGTTGGTGGAAGTCATGAAGAATTGAGTGTGAGCTGGTGCAAGGTTCTTGAAGGTTGAAGCAAGTTCCAGATCTGCATTCTATGGGCTCAGATCTGCCATAAAAGTTCTGGTATGGTTACATAGTTGTCTTGATGGATACTATTGTTTATTTTATGGTGAATGATTAAGGCATTCTTGGTATGGTTGTTGTGATATGGTTATGTTGGTTGATTGATAGAGTGGGCAACACTCTTATGGTTCAAGTACCGATATGATTGTCATAGTATATTGGTTGCCTATATATGATTAAGTAGCATTCATATTGTATGGTTGAGGAGCATGAGTAAGTTGTTGGAGAGAATAGAGGTGTTTTGATTGGTTATAGTTCAGATTGGACAGTGAAAGACAGAAGTGGATGTGAGTGAAGGCTACAAAGGATCTGAGTTTATCAAGGAGAGAAAACCCTAATTGTTCAGAAGGAATATGCAGGTTGTAGTATAGACAGGCCGCGTACATATGCGAGTTGTACTACTAGTAGGGCGCGTACATACATGTGTTGCACTACTAACAGGTCACACACCTGTTGAAAAATTGGTATATGTTGAGGATTGATTCCTCTTCTCATTTGGTGTTGAGTTATGTAAGACGAGTCTTGCATTATAGAGTTGGTTCTCTTGTGAAGTTGTAACTCTATTCAGTTGTTGTTGATAACCCAAGGATTGTAGTCCGTAATAAAAAGAAAAGTGTACATACATCTTGTGTTCTTTATGTTCTTTATGGTGATGACTTATTGATGATATATGTTGTTGGTATATGTTGTTGATATATGTTCACATTTCACTGGTTATAAATGACAGTAATAAGTGATGAGTAAATGGTGATTGCTAGCTAAGAATTTTTGTGAAGGGAAGTTTGAAAAAGAATCCTACATCAGTTCACCCCCCCCCTCCTCTCGGTGTGGTCGGTGTGTCCAACAATTGGTATCAGAGTGGGCCTTCACTATAATCCTTAACAATCTTGGAGGATATCCATGGACACACAAACGGATGGTGAAGTTCCAATCCTTGATGAGGAAAATTATTCTACATGGAGAATAGAAATGAAAGTGCATTTGAAGGAAATAAGCGCGGGTGTTTGGAAAGCATCTATTGGTGGATCAGTTCCCTTGAAGAACAAGTCAAAGTTTGCAACTCAAAGGGAAGAAAATAAGAATGATGCATTGGCTCTCAATACCATTCTTAGTGGACTCTCAAGTTCTATCAAAGAGAGCATGGGACAATGCACTTCTGCCAAGGATCTATGGATAAAGCTAGAGAAGACATACCAAAGAAAAAAGGAAGACCTTGAAGACAACTCCATCAATATCAATGAAGGTTAAGAATCTCCAAAATCCCCTGATTGCAATATTTCAAAAGGTGATGTTGAATATTTCTCTACAAGTGAAGAAGAAAAGCTAGAAATAGTTTGTGTAGATTTAGATGATAGTTATCCCATGGAAGAAGTAGAAGAAGAACTATCAGAGATTAAAAAGAAAGTTGAATGGGGTCTATTTCAATACAACTATGACCATTGTTACATAGAATATAGCTATCTTTCTGAGAACACTAAAAGGTTTCTTAAAAAGAATCAAAGGCATATCTTGAAGTTAAAGGAAATTCCCAAGGAACAAGAAGAAAGTAAAAAGGTTTAATTAGAAGAAAAAGAAGAAGAGATCAAAATACTAAAGAATGAAATAAAACAGAATAAGAAGCTAGATGATGAGATTAGAAATAGTCTTGAAGTTAATGTCCATCTCAAGACCCAAATTGAAGAATCCAAGAGGGTAGAGGAATTACTAAAGAATCAAGTAAATGAAAAGGAAGAGTCGTGTCATAAATTGGAAGCTGAAGTTGTTGATCTTAGAAAGAAAGTACAGAAGTTAAAAAAAAATCTTGAATAGTTTAACAATCTTGAATGAGATCTTGGATAGTCAAAGATCACCAAATGATAAATCAGGTCTTGGATACAACAAAGAAGCTACACGAGCACCTCAAAGAATCATGAGGTAAGTCCCTCACTCTCAAAGGATGGAAATAATGTTGCAATTCAACCATCTACACAAGGCAAGGAAAGTTTCAAAAGAACAAAGCAAGGAAGACATCAAGAAGCCATATTTACACCACAAACAAGAGATACACCTTCAAGATGGACACCAAAGCAAAGGTATGAAAATGTTTTCCATGGTGACTGTTACTCGTGTAATGAATATGGTCACAAAGTTTTGGAATGCAGATTTTATGCAAGGAGAGATAATGAAAGATTTCATAACACCCTAAGGTGTTGGAGATGTGATCAAGTAGGACACATTGTTGCTCATGTCACACCATGATATGATACAGTTGTAGTGGATTTGGCCACAAATCACGGGATTGTTGGAACACAAGAAGACAATCCATGATGGGGACTTCACATAGCATGACTGGAAGAAAGCATGAAGTTGGGAAGGGAGACATTTTTGAAAAGATAGAATCCCAGAGCTCAAGCTCTGAGAAGTTGGGACACCTTCAAAAGTGGGTGAATAAGATCGATCAATCATAACAAAGTGGCATCCTTAAGGGAAGCTCAATTTTGGCATCTTCATAAGCATACACGGGTTACAATGGTAACAATCGCGTACATATGTGAGCTAACCTATAAATAGGTCATGTACATACGCGAGTTGTCTGTGCAACAGGCCATGTATCTATGGTAAAGAGCCGTGGGAAAAAATCTATACATATGAGTTGCAACATTGTATGATGACATAACTATGTGGTCCAGGGTTTGACATGGTTTGTTGCAGGGTCTGACATGGTTTGTTGCATTTTTCATGATTACATGTGGGCATACATAATTGATGTATGGATGGTGGTGACATATGGTTGAGTGTTGAAAATACTATCTTAGATGCATGGCACTAACCCTAGAGTGTGTATTGAGACATTTTTCTGTTGAAGAACAATGTTGGTTGTGACAATAAAGTTATGACACCTTGGTTATGAGATATATCATGATGATGCTAGCTAGAGATATCATTGATCTATTGAGGCAAACTTCTAGTACATGCATTTTTGGATGCTTAGTATTTGTTGTAGTGAATGGTGGTTGAGGCTAATCTATTGGGGTACATAGCTAGTACATATTTTGAGTTCCCTTGATATACCTTATGATGTATTCTTGGAGGCATATTTGTTGGATATCTTGGTGCATGTATTTGGAATATGGTTGAGCTACATTTTGGGACGTGTAGTTTGAGGTGGTCATGTTATACATCATTGATGAATCATAGCTTGATCTATAGTTGATGTATGTTTGGTACACATTTGGTACATTATTAGAGGCACCTACTAGCAGTATGATTGGCACATGGTATATGGTTGATATGGCATACATATATGAGGACACATCTTGATTGTAGTTCATCTTGTTATAGTATCGGTGCATGGTTGATGCACTTTCTTGGTAAAGGTGGTGATACATGATTAGTGCAATGTTGATGCACTCATAGATGGTATATGTTTGTGATGATGGTACTTGGCTAAAGTACATCATTGGTATTACTTGTTTAGCATATACTTTGGTACATTATGACATAGTTGAGACACTTGATTGATTAAGATACATTGTTGTGACACTTGGTTCATGATAGAAGCATGTCATGGGTGATATGACACTTGTTTGAGGCACATGGTTGGCATGTTTGTAGAATCATATGGTTAATATACTCCATTGATTATATCTTATAGTATTGATGTACATGGTTGATATACATGGGTGTTGTGCATGGTTGGCACACAATATGGCACATGATGTACTTGGTTGATGTTTTGTTCATGATTCTCTATTTTATTGTTGACATTTATTTTGCTTCATGTTGTATGGTATGGCACGAGTTTTATGCATGGACAGGTCCAATGATCGTCATAGAAAGAGCAGTAACATTTGCAGTAGAAGCATATTGCAGTGGTAGCATATTGTTCATATTGAAGAGAAGATAGGGGGAGACATACCCATAGGGGGAGTCATTCTTCTTCCCATGATTCCAGGAGGAGAGATTTATCAGATGTAAAGATAAAAACTTGGAAAAAGGAGACCTATACTTGGAGAAAGAGCACAGAGGAATAGTTTTAGGAGGAGTGATGGTCATAGGGGGAGCATGAGCGATATATCTTCAGAATTACATCAGAGTGATATCCCTTGTTCAAAAAGGGAGAGATTATTCAGAGGAAGATCAAAGGAATTCAGGAAGGGGGAGCAGCCCCAAGGAGAGAACTACCCTTTTCCATTGATGTCAAAGGGGGAGATATAGTCACATTGATGTGATCGAGATGACTATTGATGTAGAGAAATTCCTTGTCTACATGTTTCCATCAATGATTGGTGTTGACATCAATGTTTGTATTTCCATCAATGCCAAAGGGGGAGATTGTTGGATCATGTTGTCATTGATGCCAAAGGATTGATGTCAAAGGTCAATGGATTGATGTCAAAGGAACAATGTATTGTCATAGTATATTGATGAAGTATGTATTGCCAATGGATTGATCAATGTGTTACATATATGAAGATGGATCGATGTGTTTTCATTGATGGGTTGATGCACTCATGTATTGATCGTTGGATCATGTGATCATGCATAGAATCAATGACAAAGGGACAATGTCATAGTAATGTATTGTCATGGGTTATTCCAATTGGATTGATTTAAAGATGACTCATTATTTTCTTGGCATGGTTGATAGGAAGTAAAATTGTATGAATTACAAATTGGTCCCCTTTTGGTGAAATCCCTCACAAGAAGATGCTTTGCGGTTGAGTTATCCTATAAGTATGGCTAGAGAACCCATACTTAATTGTGGAATAATGAGATGAAGATCAATTAATTTTTCAGTGAAACTATCCTAGATGGATAATGTTTGTCATGCCATTTCTGGTGGTATGTGGAATGTCACATAACTCCTCACGGTTTGAGAGTTATGGCCTTACGAAGTTGGAGGACCCTCATATGTTGGCTAGAAGCCCCAAAAAGTCAAAGAAGTCAAAGTGCTTACAGAAAAGAAATTATTTAAATAACAAAATGAAGTGATAAAGTCAAAGAGGATTATTTAAATAATAAAGTAAATGGAGAAATTTCTAATTATGGAAAGTGGTTATAAGAGGGTTAACCCTAAAATGAGGAAAGTGGGTTAAATGGTCAAGTGGTTATTGGATATATGGACAAGTGGAAAATTAGGCAAAGTTGGACATAGGTGACTATGTGGACAAAGTGGTTATGTGGACAAAGTTTCCAAGAAGATGCTTCTAAGGAAGCTACTTGGAGAGTATAAATAAGAGGCAAGGGTCTCTTGTGAGATATATCTATTGAGAATATATTGAAGATCTATTCTGAGAGAGAGATTGACGAGAGGATCTCATGGGCGCATCAAAGTTTTCGTAAGTCTGAGATCTTGACGGCAAAATTTTTGGAAGTTTAGAAACCCTAGTTTCTGAAGGAGTACGCGAGCAACAATGGGCTAGAGCACGTACATACATGGGATGCATTGAGACAGAGCGCATACACACACAGGCTGAAGAGGACAAAGCGCGTACAGTTGGTGGAAGTCATGAAGACTTGAGTGTGAGCTGGTGCAGGGTTCTTGAAGGCTAAAGCAAGTTCCATATCTGCATTCTATGGGCTTAGATCTGCCATAAAAGTTATGGTATGGTTACATAGTTGTCTTGATGGATACTCTTGTTTATTGTATGGTGAATTCTCAAGGCATTCTTGGTATGGTTGTTGTGATATCGTTATGTTGGTTGATTGATAGAGTGAGAAGAACTCTTATGGTTCAAGTACTCATATGATTTCCATAGTATATTGGTTTCTTATATATGATTAGGTAACATTCACATTGTATGATTGAGGAGCATGAGTAAGTTGTTGGAGAGAATAGAGGTGTTGTGATTGGTTATAGTTCATATTGGACAACGAAAGACTGAAGTGGATTTGATTGAAGGTTGTAAAGGATTTGCATTAATCAAGGAGAGAAAGCCCTAATTGTTCAGAAGGAATACGCAGGTTGTAGTACAAACAGACTATGTACATACGTGAGTTGTACTACTGGTAGGGAGCGTACATACGCATGTTGCACTACTAACAGGTTGCATACCTATTGAAATATTGGTATATGTTGAGGATCGATTCCTCTTCTCAATTGGTGTTGAGTTGTGTAAGTTGAGTATTGCATTATAGAGTTGGTTCTCTTGTGGAGTTGTAACCCTATTCAGTTGTTGTTGATAAACCAAGGATTGTAGTCCGTAATAAAAATTAAATTTTACATACATCTTGTGTTCTTTGTGGTGATGACTTATTGATGATATATGTTGTTGGCATATGTTGTTGATATATGTTCACATTTCACTGGTTATACATGACAGTAATAAGTGATGATTAAATGGTGATTTCTAGCTAAGAAGTTTTGTGAAGGGAAGTTTGAAAAAGAAACCTACACTGATTCAAACTCCCCCCCCTCTTAGTGTGGTCAGTGTGTCCAACAATATCAACACTCCCTCCTAGCTAGGGAGGTATTAAAGGCAATGGTCTTGAGCACAAACAAACCATTCAACAGATAGTGTCATCATAGACACACATGTTATCTCACGATCACGAGATCAACTCATGAGCAACATCATCATTGTCAATAACATCTTATACGTCCTAGAATAATGACTTCCCTATACCATTTTCCTAATCGGACCATAATATATGCATTAGGAAAATACTAGTTCGTGATATGTCAACAAAATGTCAACCTGGACCATTCTCCATAGAGAGAATGCATGTCCACCAACAATTTGTTCTGTCTAGACCATTCTCCATCTGGAGAATGTATGTCCACCAGCACACTGACTATCCATCTAGTTGGAAATCAACTCCAACACTAGTGGTAGTCTCCATGGCACTCAGATAGTAGCATAGTGTTGCTACAATGTCATCCAATAGAACACAAATGTGTCTATCCATAGTAGTATACAACTACTATCCAGTGGTACACAACCACTCCTAGTGGCACACGACTACTAACCAGTGACACACGGTCACTACCGGTGGATCACATCCACCACAGTAGCATACAACTATTGTCCAGAGACATACACTCTCCACAACAAACATATCATCTAATATCAACTTGCATAAACAATATCATGATACAAACTAAGTCATTTGGGCCATTCTTCCACTCACATCTATGAGATCTGGAAGAGCATCTGCCCTCAGAAAGTAAAACATCAACCATGGATTATCTAAACTATTCTTCCCAAGTATATAAGAATAATTGTCCCTGATTTTTGAGCCTGAACCATTCACCTAACTGGGCCATTCCTCCGGCACTAATCATAGTGCAACCTAGAGAGAATGAGTTTTCCCTAGGGAATGCATGTCCCTGATTGTTGAACCTGGACCATTCACCTAACTGGGCCATTCCTCCGGCACTAATCACAGTCAACCTGGAGATAATGAGTATGCCCTAGGGAATGACTGTCCAGACCATTTCTTATGGAAATGACTGTCCTGCACCAACCTCCAAAACAAACCATTCTTCGAAACTGCTCACAACTATGAACTTCGAAAGAATGATTGCCCAGTGAGGCGAACCATTCTACTTGACCACTAATCAGAGTGAATGCTAAGAAGAATGATTTTCCTAGACCATTCCCCCACACTGACCACAAGGGGAATCATTTTCTATGGTACATCAACAATCTATCGGACCATTTTCATTACGAAGATTGTTGTCTGATCTGGACCATTTTCCAAATGGGAATATGATTGTCCGTTAGATATATCAAGCCACTTTTTGGACTGTTAGAAAATTAGGTGTGCTCATTTAACCATAGACAATATAGCAATATTGTCACCCAACCATAGGTCGAAGCCACCCCTGAGCACCTTAACCTTAACTAAGAATAATTCAAGAAGAAAACCCTAGGCCTAATATCTAATCAATGTAGCGTACCTCTCTCCAGAGATAGCACACAAGGCAGAAATTCCAAACCATAACCAAGAGAAATTCCAAGCCTAAAATTGAAAAATAGAAGTTGAAGTAGTTGCAGCTGCAGCTACTCTCCAGACTTGCGCACTTACTAAATTTTTGCAATGCGCACTAGATTTCTGCAGTTGTGAGCTATGTGTATCCAAATGAGCTCTGGCATCCTGATTTATATTGTTCTTCCTTAGTTGTCTGGGCCAACTTCTCTTTCTGGAGGCTAGAAACTCAATATTAATTATTCTCTTTAGTTGACTTGTCTTCTAGGGTTATGTCCAAGGATTTTAGGGTTTCTCTTACTTCCCAAAATGTTCTAGTCTTGTCAAGGTTACAGGTGGAGGTTAATACCTCCCACAGCTACCAAAAATATCAACACTCCCTCCTAGATAGGGAGGTATTGAAAGAAATGGTCTTGATCACAAACATACCATTCGACCGGTAACATCATCATAGCCACACAGTCTATCTCATCATTAAATCACGATCACCATCATCATTATCAGTATCATCTGATAACATCAACTACGTCATCTCTCGAAGCCATACTCCATCTGAGTAATCAGACATGATGTTGAATAAGTCACTCACTCCACAAAGTGACACAAGAACCATTCTTCTAATCTGGACATATGTCCTAGAAGAATAATTGTTCCAATAGATGTTGGAAGCCACGCCATGTGCTACAAGGACTATTCTTCTAATCCAGACATACGTCCTAGAAGAATAAATGTCCTGGACCATTTTCTGCCTAGAGAATATATGTCCACCATCACACTGACTATCCATCTAGTTGTTAATCATTTCCAACACTATTGATAGTCTTCATGGAAATCAGAATAATGTCATTCAATAGAACACAATTGTGTCTATCCATAGTAGTACACAACTACTATCTAGTGGTACATAGCCACACCAAGTACCACACAACTATTTAACCAGTGACACATAGTCACAACCAGTGGAACACATCCACCGCAATGGCATACAGCTATTGTCCAGAGACATACAGTCTCCATAGTAATCATATCATCCAATATCAACTTGCATAACAATATCATGATACAAACTAAGTCATATGGGCCATTCTTCCACTCACATTTGTGATATCTAGAAGAACATCTTCCCTCGGGAGGTAAAACATCATCCATGGGCTATATGGACTATTCTTCTCAAGCATAGAAGAATAATTGTCCCTGATTTTTTAGCATGGACCATTCACCTAACTGGGCCATCCCTCCGGCACTAATCATAGTGCAACCTGAAGAGAATGAGTCTGCCCTAGGGAATGTCTATCCATGATTGTTGAACTTGAACTAGGCCATTCCTCCAGCACTAATCATAGTGAAATCTAGATAGACTGAGTATGCCCTAGGCAATGAATGTCCGGACCATTTCCTAATGGAAATGACTGTCTGGACCATTTCCTAATGGAAATGACTGTCCTGCACCAATCTCCAAAATGGACCATTATTTGAAACTTCTCACAATTGTGAACTTCAAAAGAATGACTGCCCGGTGAGGCAGACCATTCTACTTGACCACTGCTCAGAGTGACTACCAAGAAGAATGATTGTCCTATACCATTCCCCCACACTGGCCACAAGCGGAATCATTATTTATGGTACATCAACAATCTATCAGACCATTTTCATTATGAAAATGACTATCTGATCTGGACCATTTTTTGAAATGGAAAATGCATGTCCGTGAGAAATCTCAAACCACTTTCCAAACTAGAAAAGAACTTATCATCCTAGACCATTTTTCAAACTGAAAAATGATTTTCCATAAATCAATAACATATCAGTGCTCCCTCCCAACCTAGGAGTAATATCTTCCTTTTTCAATAAGGAATTTGTCTCCACGAGCCCCAGCTTGTTTCTTAAGTACGCAAACTTTTCATCTTGGACAGAGACTTTACCAAAATATCTGCTATCTACTCATTTGTGGAGATATATTGGATAACCACTTCTCTTTTCTGGACTTCATCATGGAGAATATAATTCTTGATCTCAATGTACTTCAGTCTATCATGGAACATTGGTTTTCTATGAAGGATTCATATAGCTCTGATCATTATAATATATCATAGTCGAATTTAGCACTTTTGTTTCCTGCTAGCTCATGACATCGTGGAAAATATCAAACTAAAACATATCCAAGTAGCACTTCTTCTGTCATCGTGATATTTTTCCATGGATTAGCAATCCATCATCTCGGACTTATGAGTAACTATTTTGATACGCTATCTCTGTTATAGAAAGTTTTCACCATGCTTTTGTTGTATATGAGATACTCTGCATCAGGTTGTTTGAATCCATACAAGGTCTTCTTATATCTGCATGCATGGGTCTCTTTCTATTATAATCTTCTTTCTTACTTGCTTTATTTGGGAAGAATGGTCTTTTACATGTAAATTCCAATCCATGGATACTGGTGAGTTGTCCTTATAGTTTTTCTCCCTCCTTCTGGAAAAACCTCTGAATATCGCAATGCTTCCATTCACAAGTCTTTTTCACATTTTCTTATATACATTGTTCTTTATCATAACTTCCATTTCTTCTGCTTGATTGCTTCTAGTGGGTTCAAACCAAGTTGGTAGTCTTGTGATTCTCGGTATAATAACAGGTTGTTCTGGATTTTCTTTCTTTCTTGGAATCTTCATGTTCTTCCTCATGTTTCTCTTTATCTCTTGGGTCCATGGAGTCTTCTATAGATTCCATTCCCTGAAGATTCCAACTTCTTCCTTTCATCATAGGATCATGGATGTATATGGACAACAAAGGATACTTTAAAGCTTCTTTTCAAAGAAGACTTATTTTGAACACGTGCTTCTTATCATGGCTGCTACTTTCAATGGGAACATGGAAATATACTTCATAATCCTCAGTGGATCATATCATTTAGGTTTATCTCCCTCATAATCCTTGTTTCATGTATGAATGCATGCTCTTCTTTTTGGAATTCTATAATCAACTCTTTCTAACTAAGAGAGTCCATGCTTTCATCTACATCCTTATTTCCTTCTGCAAAGTGTCACAAATCTTTTTCTAATTTCCTCTTTATTGTTGACTTCTTTTTGTTTTGACTTCTTCTGGGTCTCTTCAAGTTTGATTCTAATTTTGGCTTATCTAGCAGTTGTTGCTTATATAATAGCTTCCATAGGAATTGTTACCAAGGATTGTCAACGTACTTTATCTTTTTAGATACATTACTTGACTAGTAATCATCATAATAGTAATCCTTGTCTTGTTATTATTCCATAGGTGTTGCTTCACTGACCATCTTATCTTCTAAGAAATAGATATATAGGAACTATGTAAACATGGTATGTACAAGGACTATGTTACAAAATAATATTGTTACCTTGACTACAAGAAGAAATTTGCTTCATCTTGTTTGACTTTCTTTGAGGGTTCCTTTTCTTCCGCAATTGTTGTTTCGTGTGTTTCATTCCTTTTCTTTAACTCGTGACAATGATTCTTGTAGTGACCATATTTTCGACAGTTGAAGCATTGTATTTTTGGCATATCCTTCTCTTGATTTGGTTTCTTCCTTGAGTCAAACTTCTTCTTATTCTTGAATTTATTGAACTTTGTTGTGTATGCTTGATCATCATATTTCCTTTGGAATTTTGATTTTGCGCTAATCCTTGATTCTTCTTATGCAAAACAAGTCCAAAGTTCTTCAAATGTGGGATACTCCTTTCTTGTGTTCATGCTTGCGCAAATGCATCCCATGTCTTGAGAAGGCCATTGAGTACTATACTTACCAGTTTCTTCTCTAAAATGATTTCTTCAATAGCTTGTAGTTGATCTCTTAACTGAGATATTCTCACAAGGTATGATGTTATGTTGTCATCATCATTCATTTTCATGTCACAGAGCTCATTCTTCAGACTTGTTACTTGTCCAATGTTTCTGACTTAGAAGAGGTTAGTTAGGGAATCATACATCTTCTTAGATGAGTCAAGATGAGATATGTAGGGTATCAAGTAGTATTTTACAGAGTCCATTATGATACTCATGGCATTGATGTCATTGTCCTTGAACTTCTCCATAATTGCAACGTTCTGAGGTTCCTTCTCTTTTCCTTCTTCAAACTGTGGCTCCACGATCTTTCCTTCACAATATCCAACACTTTATTCTTGGCAAGGATGAGGTCAATCATTTTCTTCCATGCTTTGAAGTTAGAAGCCCCTTCTAACTTGTTTTCTGACTTCATAGAGTAAATCATGACTTCTTTGACTTGGTCAACCTTTGACTTTGACAAAAAAATCAAACTTGACATCTTAGCTTACTGAGAGTACCAGGAGGTGTGCTAGGTTAGGGTGCACTAGGCTATCTAGAAATTAGGTCAATCTCTTCACTTAAGATGCCTCAACAAAAGGGTTAGGGTTTCGTTGTTGCAGAAAAAACTTTGACTACAATTGCAACTATAACGGAGCAAATCCTCCCAATATATCTTCCAACAGTTAGATTGTACGAAGATAGTGTGGGCCCATAACTTTTTAGAAAAGTAGGTGTGCGCGTTTAACCATAGACAATATAGCAATATTGTCACCCAACCATAAACCGAAGCCACCCCCGAGGACCTTAACCATGACAGAGAATAATTTTGGAATCAAACCCTAGGCCTAGTAGCCAATCAATGTAGCACACCTCTCTCCAAAGCTATCACACAAGGCAGAAAGTTCAAACCATAACTAAGAGAAATTCCAAGCCCAAAACTGAAAAATACAAGTTGCAGTAGTTGCAGCTACAACTACTCTCCAAACTTGCGCACTTACTAAATTTATGCAATGTGCACTAGATATCTGCAGTTGCAAGTTGTGCGTATCCAAATGAGCTCTGGCATCATGTATTTATACTACTCTTCCTTAGCTATCTGGGCCGACTTCTCTTTCTGGAGGCTAGAAACTCAATATTAATTATTCTCTTTAGCTGACTTGTCTTCTAGGGTTATGTCCAAGGATTTTAAGGTTTCTCTTTCTTCCCAGAATATTCTAGTCTTTTCAAGGTTACACATGGAGGTTAGTACCTCTCGCAGCTACCAAAAATATCAACACATACTAGAAAGGAACTGCCCAACCTGGACCATTTTCCGAACTATAAAATGATTGTCCATAAATCAATAGCATATCAGTGCTCCCTCCCAACCCAGGAGTAATCAATTCCTTTTTCAATAATGAAGTTGTCTCCACGAGCCCCAATTTGTCCCTTAAGTACAAAAAAAATTCATCTTGGACAAAGGCTTTATCAAAATATTTGTTATTTGCTCATATGTGGAGATATACTGGAGAACCACTTCTCCCCTCTGTACTTTATCGTGAAGAATATAATTCTTGAACTCAATGTGCTTTGACCTATCATGGAACACTGGGTTCTCTGAAAGCTTCACATAGCTTTGAACATCACAATATATCATTGTTGAATTTAGCACATGATCAGACAGTCCAGAAACCGACTTACGAAGCCACACTGCTTCCGTACAAGCATCACAAAATGCAATATACTTTGGTTTTGCAGTGTTGAGTGAAACAAACTTCTTGTTTCCTGCTATTCCATGACATCATGGGAAAGCTCAAACTGAAACATATCCAAGTAACACTTATTTTTTCATCTACACTACCTTCCCAATATGAATCAATAAATCCATGCAGTTGTATATCATAACTCAAGTGTCCCACAAGGTAAATATATGGTTGTTTATTCTCAAAATACATTAACGAACTAATCATTTGTCGATACAGAGATAGATCTATTGGATCAGAGTCTCTCAACTTCTTCAGATCTATCATCATGGGAGTTTTTCATGTATTTGCAATCCATCATCCCATACTTTTGAAGAACCATTTCAATATACTTCCTTTGTCATAGGAAGTTTTCACCATGTGTTTTTTGTACATGAGAGGCTTTGCACCAAGTTTTCTTGAATCCATGTAAGGTCTTCCTCCATCTGCATACAAGGGTCTCTTTTTGGTATACCTGATCCAGATTTAGGAGCGGAACGAACTGATTAACAGGTTGAATACAATAAACACAGAGATAGGAACAATAACACAAATATCCAGTGAACAATATCTTCTATTAAATAATTAAATAGGTTGAAACTGTAAAACTGCAGAACTGAAACTTGCTCGAATGGTGGTAGCTATCTCTGATAAGAGATGTGACTGCTAAGCACATTCGTCTAAGCATGAAAATGGATTACAATGACGTTCCATAGGCCCTTTTCATATTACTCATGAATTCCAAAACCCTAGACATCCAAAACCTAACCCTAGAAGGTGAAACGCCAAAATTCATGTGGGCCCTATGGGTAAGTTGGTGTAATTTGGTACCTCAACTTCCTAGGGTCATAAATTTTGCATACGACCTTCGTTTTAGGCGTGTGATAGCTCATTGGAAAGGTCTTTCAGAGAAATACACATTACGCTTCCATAATCTGACTTTATCTATAGTCTGACTATGGTGATCCCAAAAAAAAAATAGAGCCTCAAAACAACCCTGAAAGTACAGCAAGATGTGCTGACATGAAAACATACAAAATAAGCTAGATGGATGAGGCAAGAGGCCACTCGTATCCACCAGTAGAATGTGTGAGGCTTCAGACATCCCCAGAAGTGTAAAACTCACAATTATAAAGTAGTACAAAAAGACGTGTTGAACAAAAACGGACATGAGGAGCCAGTTGGAATAGGTGCGTGGCCACCAATATCCACCTGGATTAATACCTCAAAACCTTGAGGTTTATCTACATACACTTATTCTTCAATTACTCTATTGAGAAGAAAAGTCTTTACATTCATCTTATGTAAACTCCAACTCGTGGATACTACAGGTGATATAATGGCTCAAGTAGAGGTATGTCTGGTAATCTATCATCATAGTCTTATCCCTCCTTCTGGAAGAACCCTCTATCCTTGATTCTTTCCTTGTATCTATCAATGCTCAAGTATTTTTCACAATTTCTCACATACATTGTTCTTCATCACAGCTTCCTTTCATTCCTTCTACTTGACTGCTTCTAGTGGATTCAAATTGGTTCAATTGGTTATTCTGAATTTTATTTCTTTCTTAGAATCTTCATGTTCTTCCGCATGTTTATTTTCAATGTTGGAGTCCATGGAATATTCTATAGATCACATGCCATTATTTCCTGAAGGCTCCAACTTTTTCCTTCCGCCATAGGAACATAAATGTAGATGGAAAACTAAGGATATTGAAGGCTTCTTTTCGAAGAAGACTTCTTCTAGAGTCAAGTTGAACATGTGTTTATTATCATGCTTCCAATGAATAACATGGACATATACTTCATGGTATTCAATGATTCTTCAATGGATCATATCTTTGGGGATTAGCTCCCTTCTAATCCAAGCTTCATGCCTGAATGAGCAATACACGTGCTCTTATTTTGGAATTCTTTGATCAACTCCCTCCATCTGAGATATTCCATGCTTCTGTCTGTTGCATCTCTCTTTGATTTCAACAAAGTGTCACAAGCATGTTATGGTTTCCTATTGATTTTCGACATCCTTTGAGTCTGACTCCTGTTATTGGATAAATCTGTAAGTGCGGACACAACCCGATCTCCCTAGATCCACCTGGATCTAGAACAAAGCAAGACAGAATATGACTCTTTCCCTAGATTCTAACCATTGAATTAAATAAGAGGCAAGAACAAGGAACATACCTTATTAACGCTTCCTTTGGTCTTTGTTGCTCCCGCTTCACTCCAATGCTCTCGTACAGTCAAGACCAAAACAATACAAACCAAGTGGAGTGAAGAAAGCACAATTTATTCAATAGTGAATCTATGTATATGATCAAGGAGTTATACAATAAAGTGGAAATAGCTTTATGGGAAAGAATCATATTACTGTATCATATTAAATGTGAAAGAGAGATTACAACCATTGCCTTGATGTCGTAAGGTCCCTTCCAACTGTCCTTCGTTCCCCACACACTTTGAATCCAAAAATTCTGAGAGCATAGATCTGATGATATTCACAATCTATCTTGACAAAGCAAATCTCAAAGCCACTCCAACCAAGCCAAAGCTAACAAGCTCAAGAACCAACAAAGCTAACCCAAGCTAACTTTCTCCATGAGAACTCCTCTCCTTTTAT
>ML791507.1:644266-666102 GCA_009831015.1 Picea engelmannii | reverse complement strand
TTTTCCTAATAATAAGTTGAGTGTCACCTTCCACCTCCAAAAACTTTATTCTCATTTCCATTGACATTTCTAAGCCCTTAAAGCTATGAATTTTTTAAAATTATCCATGATTACCCGAATCAAGTATTAATTTTAGATAAGGCGGAATTAGTAAAATTCACTTTGATAGGATGATATCTTGTAGCATGATCATCAAATAAGAGTGAGATAGCTTGAACACCTAAATTCCATAATATTACTTAATAAGTTTTAAGGTACTGTGTTCAATTTATGTCATTGGTTCATCTTTTATATGATTTAGTCTCAACTATATTCCAAGAAATCAAATCTTATTGTATGTTGGTTCATTTCTTATATGATATAGTCTCAACAATATTTCTAGAGATCTTATTAGGATGTTTCTGATATATGTTTCATGAATAAGCCAAGTATCACATAAAACTATAACTACATACAACTATAATGGAAAACATGTAGTGTGTCTAAAAGGAATTTTAGAACAAAAGAATTTTGCCAAACATTTATAACATTCACTGACAAAAATTCACTAATAAAACATAAGTATGCTAGTAAGAAAACTTGGTAAGTGTAATCAATTAAGCAATCATTGAACATCTTCTTTACACTAAAACTTACATCAATATAACCCTAACTAAGCTAAGGAAAATTTTGGACCTTCAACTTTATAACCAAACCAAAATGAAATGAGAAACATTCCAATTTCATCGGAATAGAAGCCACGTTTCCATTACTAATAAAACCTAGTAGATATTTCAAGGAAATAAAAAAACTTAACACAAACACAATGAATCTGCAACATTGAACACGAGAATGAGCCTATTATAGGAAGTTGATGAACACTAGAACCCTTGCATAGTACCCTGCAATCTGCAATGACATTTGTTGGCAGACTTGTTGGTAGATAGAAACCCTACTTTTGCAATGACATTTGTTGGTAGATAGAAACCTTGCATCAACAATGACGAGAGCGGAAACTCTCGGGTCCGAGGAAGGATTGAAAGCGAAAAGTGAGTTCTGATCACAGGGAATAGAGATTGAGTCAGGAGAAGGAGAGTAACCTTCATCCTCATCTATTCCTTTATAGGGAGAAGGAGAGTAACCTTTGTCCCTAACCTCCGTTGAGCTGGAAGTGAGAGATTGAATCTCAAAGCATCGTGGCCTAAGCTCGGGGGTGGTCAGTGATAAATCCATCGTGAGTGACTGAGCCTATGGTTGGGTGGAAACGAGCACCCATCTCAGCAGTTGCATCGCGCCTTATGGTTCTGATAAGTGTTTTTATGCCTAGTGCTTTGAATTGGAAATAATGAATTGCATGCTTGTATTTATATGCCTAAAATAGTTTATGTACTGAATGATTAAGTTAGAAGTATGCGTTCATTCCTTGAGAAATTTCATATCTGCTTGATTTCCTTATGCGCTAGGTTAATTCCTCAGAAGCACCTTCCCAGAGAATTTCGTCACCGTCCTAGAGTCACGTGAATACTTCCTGATTGCGGAGGTTGAACCCCGCAATCACTGAGAGGGTGGAGTCCAATAAGATCAGGAGAGGTAGTGCATGTATGCACTGAGTCTCTGCAAGGTGGGAAGAGACCTAGACCATATTAAGTCCTAAAGTTGAGGAATGAATGTAAGGAGTGCGCGGAAGAACGCTTCCAAGTGTTATGTTCAAGAGAAAGAGTGCAAAACCCTTAAGCCTTTCAGAGCCAATGAAGCTCAGGAAGAATAGTGAGGTTCAAGTATCGAAAGGGAATATCCTTTCATTTAGAAGATGAATGGATGAGATCTGTTCGGAAGGACCCAGGGTCCATCACGATCGTTAGATTTGAAGAAGGGGCGCAGGCGTTAATGCCTCTATTCCTTCAGTCTT
Source organism: Picea engelmannii (assembly GCA_009831015.1). Taxonomy (NCBI): domain Eukaryota; kingdom Viridiplantae; phylum Streptophyta; class Pinopsida; order Pinales; family Pinaceae; genus Picea; species Picea engelmannii. Next base: position 664,214 of record ML791507.1, on the reverse strand, counting down.
CGCAAGATCACACATCGGGAGATTCACACGTTGGCACGACTAAACTCCTGAAACCCGAAATTGCGACGTGATCTAGACCGTAGATCTAAGGGTCTATCGGGACCCTCCTTGACCATTGGATTGGCTAGATCAGGGATTCGCACATTGGGAGATTCACATGTTGGCACGACTAAACTCCCGAAACCCGAAGATGCGATGTAATTTGGTTCGTTAGATCAAGGAATGTTATGGACCGTCGATCTGATGCGAGCAGATTAACGCAAGAGTATGCGAGAATTTGGCATTCCCTAAGAACCAAGCTCATAAGAGATAAGCACCTTTCCGAAGCGCAGATGAGGTCCAAGAGGCGAACTTGTCTCAAGTTCGTAAGCTCAGGAGGGAAAGTGGGAGTCGAGACCCATACATCAAGGCTCACAGGAAGTAAATCAAAGGTCGAGACCTTTGAAACATCTGAGATCTTCCCAGTCAGGGAATAAAGTGAAAGCTCAGGAGGAGGAGCTACAGTGATCATTGGATCGATCATCGTGAAAGATCTGGACCGTCAGATCATATTCTAGACAATGAGGAGTAAGTGCAGAGGAGAACGGATCTCAGTCGTTCGGTCTGAGCGTAAAGGAATCATGGTCACCCAATCAAGGTAAAGTGCACTAATGATAAGTCTTGAGGGTACACAAGAGGAACAAGGTTCCAAAGTCCCGAAAATCATCAGAACCATCCATCCAAGAGGACATGTGGCGAGAGATCTGCATTTTGCTGTCTCGCGACTCAGGGAAGTCAAAGGGTGGAGTTGTGAGAATTTGCGAAATGTGAAATCGTGATTTGATCTGAGTTGTTAGATCGTGGGGAGTTGTGAGTCGTCGATCTAACGCTCACAAATATCGAGAAATCGAGAATTGAGAGAACAGAGGTGAACCAACCTCCAAAGTCGCGAAACGTGAAATTGCGACTTGATCGCAGCCGTCGATCAAAGGAAGATCATGGACCGTAGATCTAGTCTTATCGGGAGTCCGCAACTCAGGAAGTCGAAAGTAAGAGTTTTGGGAACTCGCAAAACGTGAAATCACTATTTGATCTGAGCCGTTGGATCGAGGAGAGATCTGGGTCGTCGACTCATTTTGAGGGAAGGACGAGCAAGTGAACTTCGTAAGACCCGAAGTCGTGAAACGTGAAATCACGATGCGCCTTTCAATTTGGCGATTGGTCACATAAAGGAAGGGGCTTAACTAGGAGAGCTAGCGCCTAAATACGCTGAAGCTTAAAGGCGTAAAGGAGAAAGCCGCAATTTCCATAATCTTAGCACAATAATTATCTGCGCAGTTCGTGGATTTGTATCCACCTGGTTGTTTTGTTATCTAGGCTCATTGTTTTTCCTTGACATACCCATTGGGTGCATGATCCCAATCAATAGTTACAAGAACTATCCAAGTCTCATCTTCCTTGCGGTCACTCACCCTCCAGGCCTAGGCTCATGCATCCCCTTCTTTGCTATACAGTCCCTCGGGTGATCCATCTTGCCTTGCCAAGGTTTTCTCGCACAGGAAGAACTACCCATCGTGTGCATGATCCCAATCAATAGTTTACAAGAACTATTAAGGTCTCTTCTTCCTTGCAGTCACCCACCCTCCAAGCCCAGGCTCAGGCATCCCCTTCTCTGCTATACATTTCCTCGGGTGATCCATCTTGCCTTGCCAAGGTTTTCTCACACATAAAGAATTCCAGAGACTCTATCGAGTCTTACATTTGAGGCATCCCTCAGAATTTCTCTGCTGAGGCATCCCTCCGGCTTGTGTTACCTCAACACACCATATTCTAGGCGATCATGGCTTACCACGGGGTTCTCATGGCTCAACAGTAGCCATTTTTCATGCTTTTACAGCTTGACAACCTTTTGGCTTAACTAAAGTTAGGGACGAAGGTTACTCTCCTTCCCCTAGCACATAAATAGTTACAGACAAAGGTTACTCTCCTTCTCTTGACTCAATCGTAGATAGGGACGAAGGTTACTCTCCTTCTCCCAAGTAAATCTCTATTTCCTGTGGTCGAAACATACTCTTTTTCACAGTTCTTTCTCAAACCCGAGAGCTCAATCTCTCGTCTCTGCCGTCTTCGCAGATCTTTTCCTTTTACTTGTATCACAGGTATACAAAAATCCATGAAACATCATAAATTTTAAATTCAAAATTTTCTTGTAAATATGTCACCCACAGATTTCCAAATTCCACGTTTTGTTTTCATATTTGTTTCGCACAGGAAACAGATTCATAATTATGGGACTTTCCTTCCCATAGCGGTTTGGTTTAGCAGACAATTGGTCTTCCTTATGGCTTGCAACGCTGCCATATTCAAGAGTCATTTTCTTCCTGCACTTTCAACTTCAATCAGTGAAACAAATTGTTAGTTTCTCATGCTCATTTATTTTTATTGCACCTTTATAAAGTCATCACAACCAATTTCAGAATTGTACATACTATCACTCAAATTCACTTTCTCAAAAAGGAAACACATTCCTTGCAGTTTGGCTCAGTAGGCAATTGGTCTTCCTTATGGGCTTACAATACTGTCATATCCAAGACCCATTTCCTCCTGCAATTTCAACAGTTTTCATGCACCTTACCTTTTCAAAATCAAGCATACTAACAGTCCAAGTCATTTTCATCTATTCAAGGATACAAAGCAACATGATACATCATCCCTTACCTATGCATCATTTCACCCTACCAATTTTTTTAGAATGTAATTCATATATCAACTGAATTTAATGAATGTGCCAACATTCATGGCCACATTCATACCCAATGCACCCTTACATTGATTTTAAGTCTCCCACACTTTATGACAAGTATTTTTCCATGGTGCGTTGGAGCTTAGCCAAGATTTTCACCATATGGCTTATTCATTTTCATTCATTCTTACAGCAGGACCATACTTCCTGCCATAGGCCAATCACGATCCCAAAACGACACACATGAAACTCAAAAGTTTCACATGAATGCCTTTAAGCATTCNTGCTTCATTAATAACCAGGGTGCCAACACTCATGGCCACCCAAATTTGGTTTTCTCTAACACCTATACAATGTAAGTAGAAATGTTGGAAGGTCCTCCTTCCTCAATGGGAAATCCATTGTTTGTCCTTTATGCAAACGTCCATTTCCTTGAATCAATTCCCCGCAACATGCTATCTATGAGCACTTTTTGTTTCCAATCGTTCATTGATTGGTCCATGTATTCATGACATATCAATTCATGAATTCTTCTGATAATTACAATCAGTCTTTACTACCAGAGGTTCACACCTCCATCATTCAGGGTCTCCTTCTTGAATCATTATGAGGGCAGGTGATGATTACGAGCGTCTTTTTCCCCATTCTAATCATGAAAATGGTGTTAGGATATTTAGACACTTAGGAGTTAGTTAAGATATACTTGGTCTAATACGTCGTTAGGTAAAAGTGTGTTTCTTTAGTATGCATTAGTATGCATTAGTATACATTTGTAGTTAGGAAATCTGACGGTCACAATATGTTCCCGACATAGAGTGATCTGACGGTTCATACTCTCCTCGATCTTAACGGCCATTGATCCGTGGCTTAACACCCGATTGGTCCATGATCTCTATTTTAAGAGCATGGAGGGTCATTTGCCAATGATCGATTGTGAGAAACTCTCTTGTAAAATCTCTCTGTAATCTTTTTCTTTGCATTAATAAACTGCTCCAAGTGGCCGCATTGGCTGGGGCCGTGGATGTTTCCCCGTAGGGGTTTTACCACGTGAAAAAATCGATGTGTTGATCTTTGATATGGTTATGTGAGTGGTTACTGAAGGTGTTCATCCTCTGTTGGAATACCTGTGTTGTTGAACAAATGGGACCGAACTTCTCTCTCAGGTCTCGAACCACATATATGACTGATTTTCCGGCGAATGAAACCTGGAACAGGTTTCCAACCAGAGGCCACCCCCTAGGTCCAGGAGACAGACGCCTCTTCGAACGCCTACTTCTCTTCAAATATGTACCCGCGCACACACTAGACGATGATAGCTTCCACGACCGCCCGCAAGCTCAGGCCACATTTCTTCGATGCCCACCTCCATAGCCGTTGGCTCATTGATTGCTTGTCGATAATGGGCATTCCATTTCTTATATGCAGGATCCAACACAAAAATTTCTACTCCGATTCGACTCTTAAATTCTACTTACCAGAGGTGGTTTTACATCCAACCAACTAGATCCTATCCCCATACTTGATATGGTATACGACGCTAACTATTTTCCTTTGTCCAATTGGTCAACAAAGGAAATTACTATCCACGGTCGTGACAGGCCACGACCTCGAACGAGTTTCTATGTGGACTTGATAGGCTACGACTTGGAAGTCATTAATTTTCATATGTAACTTACCTCCCCTTCCACATCACGACTCACAAGAGAGGCTTCAGTTCCACTTCATTTAAGTTGTGCACCAAGACAAAAAAGAACGTTCTGGTTGTACCCTGCCCTCCATTTGCATTGATTTCACTGTCATTTTGGTTATTGAACCGCCTCAGTTCAGCTCTCCTGAAAAGACTTTTCTGCTCTAGAGGAGGCGATCTTAACCTCAGTCTCATTTTTGGCAGAGTAAGCTAAGATTCTAAGAAACATTAATTATAATTTATTTATAATTCATTAGTTTTCTCAATTAATCTTTAATATACGATAAACATTTTTTTCTCATTTATTTTTCATTATTTATAATTCATTAGTTTTCTTAATTAATCTTTAATATGCGATAAACATATTTTTTTCATTTATTTTTCATGTTATTAAATATGAAAAAAAATATACTTTTAATTAAAAAAATATAATATTAAAATTTTAAAAACAAAATTTAACAATAATTGTTTCAAATGAGATGTCAACTTTTAATATTAATATGTCATGAGTATTTTTTTTTCATTTATTTTTCATCACCTTAAACATAGGAAAATGATACTTTTCATCTTTTTAAACATGGAAAATGATACTTTTAGTTTATAAAAGTATAATATTAAAAAATGAAACAAAATTCAATGATATTTATTTGAAATGAAATGTCAAATCAAATATATAATTTTTAGTTTAGAAAACCTAATATTAAAAAATAAGACAAAATTCAATGATATTTATTTGAAATGAAATGTCAAATCTAATCTATAATTTTTTGGACATATTCTTAAATGATTAATTTTCTGGTTATCTTTTTAAATTTGGAAAAAATTATTTTTAATTTAGAAAACATAATATTAAAAATGGGACACAAAATTTAATGATATTTATTTGAAATGAAATATCAACATCAAATATATAATTTTTAATTTTTTTAATGTAAAGATTCTTAAATTGATTGTTTTTGTAGACAGTGATTTAAAGGTTTTGTTTTTTAGAGATTTTTTCGTAACTTTTTTCGTTTGATTTTGCCCGAAATCGTGTGATGAATGGTTGGATCTACAGATTTGAGTGGCCAAGTTTGTATAATCATAGTGCTCCAGGGGTTTTTCATCACACTCAATCCATTTATGCATTCAGAAATGCAATTTAAACAATAGAAAATAGTGATTTTGTCCAAATTTACATCGACGGATTTCGGCCAAAAAACTCAGAAGGTAGAACGTTTAGCCAACACCTTTTATAGTATCAACAAATTTGTAGGGGGTTGTCTAACTGTTCTACTAAATGTATTTTTTTAGCCAGAATTGAATGATATAAATTGGATGATATCCCTAGAAAAAATCATCATTTCCTAGAACATTTAGCCTACCATTTATACTATCATTCAATTCTCAAATTTCATTATTGAACAAACTTTGCATTAATCTTTATAAGGTCAAAAGTGCTTATTCTTTTATGATTATATAAAAAATTAACATAAAAATAATTTTGACACTATGTATAATTGTATAATTGAAAAAAAAAACATTTTTTCATCACATTACAAAATAATCAAATTAAATAAAATGATAACAAAGTTAAATATAATATATAATTACAATAAAATAATAATACAATAATGTAAAATGATTAATAAAGATACTAAAAAAATATTGGACAAAGAAATATATACTCATAGGCATATGAGAACCAAGGTGTACTTAAAAGTAGTCTAATTCTAATACCATCTTCATTAAAAACCACACTATTTTTAATACCATGTTCATCAACTATCATTACTACAAATTTAGTGATCGATTAAATCACATAAAAATTTCATATTATTAATAATATTATGATGATAGTAATATGCATAGCATGTTGATGCATACTCATAGAAATGTGATTAACATTTTATGTGGATTAGTTTTTTCCTCAAAATTGTTAAACCAACATCACTAAGAATATTGAACTGAGGGTTCAGGTCGAAGAGGATATCATAGGTGGATCCGATTAAATGAAAAACAAAAAGGTATAAAACCCTTCAAAAGTCAGCCTTCTCAAAACAATGTAAATTGCTAAAATTGAAAATTTTTGTAGCACTGCAACCAAGCCAAAAGGGAAGATGCCAATCTAACCATGGCCATACCGAGAAGACTATCTGAGCGGGGCTAACCTCTCTGTGTTTCTATGAGGACTCAAGCAGTATGTGTTTTGGCCATCAAAAAGACGCATGATGTTGGCCACAAAATTCCTTTTCCCGCATTCTTCCATAACTTTGCAGTGTTTCTTCAGAATCTCGCAAATGTGTGTACCTCCAATACAGACCAACCTGTCGAGCACACCAAACTCCGATTGGAACTACATATGTGGCCATTAAAACATGATTCGACGAGTGATAGTCGGATAGGGTTCTAATACATATGCAGTGTGTGTAAATGTGTTGAACCTGCACATAATAGATCTAGCTAAACAATAATACACACATTTGCAGAGAGAATTGGAGAAAGAAGAAGAAGGAGAGAAATAATAGAAGAATTCTCATTAACCGTTGTAAACAATGAATAATTTACACATGGTATACTTTGTATAACTCAATGAGTGCACACTGGAGGAGAACCAATGCGCCATAGTGTTGGTCTAGAGTGATCTGGACACACACCAACAATTATGGGAGTGAACTGCCACCTAGTCTAGTCTCTCAGGAGGTTACGGGAGTGAACTGTCACCTAGTTGAGTTAACTAGTCAACTAGTCTTCAGGTAACTGACTGAAAAAAGAGTAGTGGGGAGTTAACTCAAGAAATCAAGGGTAATGCACTAGTCTGATGATGATCCCAAGGCAAGTGCGCATTAGCTAGTTATGATCCCAATGTTTCATGGTGATAAAACCAATGCAACATCTAAACCCAACTCAACTAATCAAACTGAAGTGTCAACTGAAAGAGAATATTATCTAGGTGGAATATTCTCCCCTAAAATATAGGAGACTGGATAATGACTAATTATGACTAATAAACAAGGAAAAACCTTAGGAAAAAGAAATCCTAGGTGTGCGTGAAGTAACTCCAACACCCCCTCTGAACATCACTATGGTGAAAATAAAGAATGGGTCCAGACAACAAGGCCATGTTAGGTACCCAAATAAAAAAGATACACTGAAATAAAGTGAGGAAAGAGCAAAAACCTCATGGGAAACCTGCCTCCTCAAGGTACAATGTATGTAAAAAGAAGAACTACAGTTGTTAGGCAACTGTGTCCTTCACTCCAAGACGAATTCACATAGAATGAAATTTCTACTCAGTGAAGGTCTTGGTGAAGATGCCTGTCATATTTTCTATTGAAGCAAAGAACAATAAGTCGATGATCCCCTCATGTACTAAGTCTCAGATGTAGTGCATGTGGATATCGATGTGCTTTGTCTGCTGCCTTTGAACTGGATCTCTGCAGAACTTTTTAGTGCTCTGGTTGTCACACCAGATGACAATCGACCAATGAAACTGAATGCCCAACTTAGTGAGAAAATGATGTAGCCACATAGCCTGAATGGTTATGTTAACTACCCCTATGTACTCTTCCTCGGCTGAAGATAGAGTAATGGCAACTTGCTTCTTTCTCAACCAATAGATAGGCCCGGAACTAAGACGGAGTGAGTAACCAGATGTGGACTTGTGATCAATGCTATCACCAGCCCAGTCGGAATCAGTAAACCTGATGAGATCTAATGTAGAGTCTGTTGCATAATGAATCCCAAAGGTGATGGTGCCCTGTACATATCAAAGGATATGCTTTGCAGCCTTCCAATGTAGCTCATGCGGCTCCTGCATGAACCTGGAAACTGCGCCAACTACATATGAGAGGTCTGGTCTGGAGTGTGTGAGATACAACAAGCTCCCCACTAGTTGTCTGTACAGTGTGTTGTCAACCAATGGGGTCTCCCCGCCATCCTCAAGTTTGACTCCTTATAGGAAAGGAATCGGAGCAGACTTGCAGTCTTTCATGTGAAATCTCTCAAGGAGATCTCGTGCATACTTGGCCTGATACAGTTTGATGCATGATGCATCCTGACTGATCTTGAGTCTAAGGAAGAAGTGTAGCGGACCCATGTCTGTCATCAAAAACCTGTCATGTATAATCCTCTTGATTGCAGCAATCAATGAAGTCAAGCAACCGCTGATCAACAAATCGTCAACATACAGAACTAAAAGTAGAAGTGAATCATCTATCTTGAGCATGTAGACATTCGGGTCTGATTTACAATGTACAAAGTTTTGTGACAACAGGTAGGAATCCATCTTGGCATACCATGCCCTTAGAGCTTTCTTGAGGCCATAAAGGGACTTCTTCAGTCGACAGACCAAAGATGAGTCCTACATAAATCCCTGGGGCTGCTCCACGTAGATCTCCTTAGAGAGATCACCACGAATAAATGCATTCTTCACGTCCTTCTGATGGACTTCCCATCTATTGGCTACCACAATGGCAAGTGTCAATCGTATGGAATCCATATTTTCTACTAGAGCGAAGGTCTCATCTTAGTCAATACCATTGTTATAGGACAAAATGGTAGGTGTGGACACTAACTGATCTCCCTAGATCCACCTAGATCTAGAACAAAACACACTAGAACATGACGCTTTCCTTAAGTTTTAAATATTGAATTTACTAACTAAAGAGGGATGGGTGACATACCATTTAAATGTCACTTCCTCTCGCCATCGCCATCCTAGCTCCATTCCAATGCTCATACAGAGATGAACCTTCAAAAGAACGCAACCAACCAAAGTGATAGCAATAGCATAAACTCAATATAAACCTATGTATGTGATCAAGGAATCATACAATAAAGCACAACAAGCTTTATATGAAAGAATCATATTATTGTATCATATTAAATGTGAAAGAGAGATTACAACCATGGCCTTGATGTCGTAAGGTCCCTTCCAACTGTCCTTCGTTCCCCACCCACTTTCACTCCAAGAATTTTGACAACACAGATCTGATAATATTCACAATCTATCTTGACAAAGGCAAAACTCAAAACCACTCTAACCAAGCTAATAATTCCAAGCCAAATCCAACTTAGCAAAAGCTCCAAAGCTAACTTTCTCCATGAGAGCTCCTCTCCTTTTATAAGTTGAAGAGGATAAGGTGAGGAGGTTAGGATGATCCCACTAAATCATGAAAGAAAGTAAGATCCAAACCATTCGGATGCCACCTCACCATGGAAGTTTCTCCTTCTAGAAGATTCGAGAAAACGCTCGTTTTCCCACGTGTAAGCATTCTCGCACCCTGCATATAGAGAAACCTGCAAACCTCTCGCAACCCAGCTATGGTGCAACCTTCAAGAATTAGGCATTCTCGCACCCTGCCTATAGAGAAACCTACAAACTTCCTTTTTAATGGGATTTTCCCAAAGGAGAATGCAACTTCTTCTCTCAGGAAAAGTTCTTCTCCCTTCTTTCTTCAAGAACTGAGACCATTGACCTCTCTGAAGACTACAGACAGGTTTACATCATTAACGGTCATAGGGATGATGAAAATAATGTGTAACAGAGAGCCCCCCAAAGTATGAAGTTAGAACAGAGTGATAGCTGAAATAATTTGTCGAGTGTGTGTAGAGAACAAGGAACAATCGGTTGGAAACCTGCCAACAAACAAGGAAATACAGTACAATAATATATCATCACTGAGGTAGGCATTCCCATACTCAGAATACAAATGACTTAGAGCATAAATGCCGACATGCAAAGATCCATGTCAAGTAAGATAGGTCATGGCCACCAAACATACACTGTGGATCCATGCTAATATGAATCAAATCTGAACATAGCCACCAAAAATACACTGTGGATCTATGTGTTAAAGACTCAAATTTGAACATAGCCACAAGACATACAATGTGGATCTATGCAATAGTACAAATTGAATATACTCCAATGCAACCTGAATCTGTCAGAAAAGATCTAGGGTTTTCATCTCCACCACTCTATAGTACGAATCTAACCATGTAAATACATGTGTCGAAGTCAAACATGGTAGAAACCACTTGATTACCGGTCATTAGTGTATACCATTAACAAGCACGAGGGAAATCACCATTAATGTCAATGACTCCCAAGGTACACTAGCACAATCCAACGAATGTGAATTAGTGAGCTGAAGTCGAACACTCAGTGGAATCTCCCGATCAGGGGTCAATAATGAAAACCCACTGTCGAAAGCGAGGAAACCTGCCATTAAGGCATGCAAGTTCCAAGGTACCAATTAGTTTCTATGTCAAATTCCTAGATAATGAGTTGAAGTCGACAGGAAAAGACTCGCCATAGGAGGGCCTTAATGTATCCCCCATCAATGACACGAAACGGGTAACAAGATTTGAAGTAGATCAGAGTAACAAGTGATTCAGGACTGACTCAGGGATGATCAACGCAATAGAAGGCTTTAAGGACTGCGGAAATGGCCGATGCAATAGAAGGTTTTTTGGGTTGGACATCTTTTTGAACACATTGACGACACAACAAATGTCTTGGAAACACTGACTCAACAATAGGGATCACATACCAATTTGTAATCTTATAAAGGAGTATGATCAAGAGACAAGAGGGTTTTCCAACCTAGACACAAAGCGAGTGAAAGGGTGTCATGTTCAAAAGTGACTCTTCCACATAATACATGTTTAGATACATTTCTTTCCCAATTCCCCCCCCACCATTTCTGACAAGTACCTCTTTATTTTTACGCAAGCTTGAGGAGGATAACATATGCTTGTAATGTAAGCTCATCCTTCAGACGAGTCCCTCAGAGTATGTTTAACGAACCCTAGGAAGGAGTGGTTCGGTCCCACATGGGCCTTTCAATGTTTGTTTTATGAGTCCAAAGAAAGAAAAATCAGGGGTTTTTCATGTTTATAGAGTCTAAAAAACACTTAAAGAGAACTCTCTCGGTTCTTTTTTCGTAAAGTAGTCTAATGAGACTGAAAAAGAGATAAACTATCGCTCAACAGACGTTCTCTTCAAATACTTTAACGACCGTGAAAAGAACAAGGTCGCTCAACAATTTTTTCATATTTAGAGAGTCTAAAAAGAACTTAAAGGGAACTCCAAGGGGTTCCTTTTTTGTATAACCTTTACGAGTCCGAAAAAGTGATAAAAGTATACTCGGTTACATTCTCATTGATTTATGAGCACGATAAAGAACAAAGACTAAGCTCGGTAACTTATTCTCATGTATTTACGAGCATGAGAAAGAACAAAGACTAAGCTCGAGATTGTTTTCATTTTTACGCAAGCTTTAAAACAAAACAAAACTATGCTTGGGATAGATTTTAATTTTTACACAAGCTTAAAAACTAAAAAAAACTATGCTTGGACCTAGTTTCATTTTTATACAAGCTTGAACCAGAGGAAACTATCCTTGAAGTAGCTGGTTTCATTTTTACACAAGCTTGAACCATAGAAAACTATGCTTGTGACTTCCCAACGCATGGTTGGTACTTAGCCCCCAACTTAAGAAGCTACTGTCTCTAACTTCAGCATGAAGTCCATAGGCTGTAAGCAATGTCCCCCAAGATTCATTTCATCCAACTCCAAAGATGAATGAAATGAAGCTTCAAATACTAGACTTAGGACTTGACTCAAATAGAGAGGGGGAAAACTATTTCATTTTTTAATGAGCTTGACACAGAAACAAGAACTATGCTCGTAACCTCTGTTTCATTTTTTAATGAGGTTGCCACAGAGATGAAAAAACTATCCTCGTAAGTGGTTTCATTTTTTAGTGAGCTTGAAATCAGAAAACCATGCTCAAGTCTGGTTTCATTTTTTAACAAGCTTGAAATAAGAAAATCATGCTCATATACCTCTATTTCATTTTTTAACGAGGTTGCCTCAGAGACGCAAAAACTATCCTCGGAACCTTTGTTTCATTTTTTAACGAGGTTGCTATAGAGATGCAAAAACTATCCTTGTAAGTGGTTTCATTTTTTAACGAGCTTGAAATTAGAAAATTATGCTCAAGTCTGGTTTCATTTTTTAACGAGCTTGAAAACAGAAAATCATGCTCATATACCTCTATTTCATTTTTTAACGAGGTTGCCTCAGAGACACAAAAACTATCCTCGGAACCTCTTCTTGATCATGGATTCCAAGAGGACAATGCTCTAGAATGACACCATGTCAAGGGACAAAACTCGGTCATGGCTTCCAAGAGGTCTTCACTGGAAGGAAGAAATACACTCTGGAAGGACAACATGTTGAGGGTCGCGAAAGGAGTAAAGAGATCAGGCTCTAACAACCCTATCGAAGAGATCACCATGTCAACTACCGGATCCAAATCATCAGAAGTTGAAGTCATTGGAGACAACACCACATAATTAACATGCGGCGGGGGCGATACCGTCTGCATATAAGAACCATTTACGGAGGCAATCCAGTCGAGGTCAATGAATGAAAGTTGATCAACACTCACAAATCGTCCATCGTGAGGGAAAGATATGACATGAAAACGAGTAGACACAATAGCTTTCATGGCATAGACATAATCTCACCCAAGGAGTAACGAAAAATCCAAGGGGTCTTGGACTACCATGACGTCAATAAAGATAGTTTTCCCTCCCAAAGTTACAGGAAACTAAGGAAGGGTCCCTAAAGGTTGACTAGTTCTTCTATTAAAAGCTATCAGATTCTACATAACCGATGCAAGTGGAGGACAACCCAAAGCTTTCCAAGCAATAGAAGACAAAATACTAATAGATGAACCTTCATCTATCAACATTTGGGGAACGTCCCGACCACAAACCTGTACTGTAATCTGGAAAGGAATGTAAGAGGGAAGATAAGGTCCAATTAGCACACCCCAATCAAAACGGATGGCCTCATTACTTGGAGGGGGTCCTATAAGAGAAGGAGGAATACCCCTCAGCATGAGAGATTCTATATCAATGAGAAAAACGTGGGCAGCATCGGGTTTACTCTCTAGTGGGAGAGTAGGATCGATCGATGGAGAGATCAGATCGACCACTTGGGTTGCATTCACCAAGGGGAGAATGGGGTCAACAGATGGAAACAGATCGATCGCTTCAGTTTCACTCTCTAAGGGGAGAGAGGGATTGACCGAGGATGGTATCGGATAAACTACTTTGTCAACCGATTCAACTAAGGATGTGACTAGATTGACGACATGATCAACCGGATTGACCGGTGAAGGGACCAGAGTGATCATTCCATCAACTATAGGGGGGTTCAGAGAAAGCTTACGGTAAGCAACTGGAAGTTGAGGCTGTGAAACAGTCATGTCTTCCAGTAATTTTGAGGCTTCGTCCATACGAGAACAAAGGTGAGTGAGATGAATCCCTTTGCATAACATACATGGGAATTTGACTCTACTTTTCTTCTTCCCAATGGTATTGTGACTAGTTGATGGGAGTTCATCGACATGTTGTTCAGAGGCTGACGACATGGGTTGGTCAGGGTGTGTAGACCATACTTCTATAACCTTGGGTAGACCAGGGCAATCCTTAAGAAGATGGCTACCCTTACAAAGCCTGCAAGGGTACTTGGGCTTATGAGTTGTTTGGGTAATCTTGACATCATCAACACTCCCAACACGATTAATAGTAACTGGTTGTTTTCCAACATGTTTGACAGTGGTTGGAAGTTTGGATCCTTTCTTAATTTTCTTCTTCTTCTTCTTTCTTTTCTTCTTCTTCTTATTCTTTCTTTTCTTCTTCTTCTTATTCACCGGGTTACTAGCTTCAGAACTTTCACTCAATGAAGAAGATGAAACAAAAGGCGACCTTGCAATTGAAGAAGGTGAAGAAGACCTTACCGGTGAAGAAGGTGAAGGATCAACATGAAGTTGATGCTTGTGGGGGGAAGTGCTTGTGACTGAAGCACTAACTGCATTCAGGATTACCTGAGTGGAAAACAACCATACCGGTGGAGACCTGGAAGGCTCAAAGTAGAAATATGAGGAGGACCAATGTTTCCATAAGAAGGAAAAATAAGAGGTTCCCCTGGAGCAGGGGTTCCTTCATTGGTCATTCCGGGAACCGACGCCATTAAATAAATATCCAATCTAGAGTCCTTTAAGGAAAACAAACAACACACGCTAACAATATAGTAAACAAGCAAGCAAACAAAACCTTCTCACAATGAACGCACTAGTTGGTGATAAAATCCAATGTCGCGGGAACAATGTAAGAAGGGGCTGAGATAGAGTGGGTGGAAAAGTTACGTTGACGACCTGCTTAACGGACTTACACCCTGGTGCAAGCTCCCACACATAATCATGGGTATACACTCCAAGGAGCTCGAGTGAGTTTGGCCAATGTCGATTCCAGGTACCGTGAAGACTTGCCCCTCCAAAGTCACCTCGTGTAAAGAACCTAGAGAGATAGGCCACTAAGGTTACCAATTACTACAGTGACGCCTGGGGAAACAATTGACAATCTGATCCATGCGCAAGGGCAGGGTATCTAGCCTGAAATCAACTTAAAAGGATTCCACTCATCATTGTGGGTATACCTCTCAAGCGACCCCCATAATACGCGCAACCTCTACACCAAGACCAACAAAGCAGGGTGAGTAACTCTGCCAGTCTCAATGCGACCTCGTGATTGACCCTCGTGTTAGAAGGGCTTCCTAGGACAAAATGTAATAAGTGGATTCAACCGCTCCCTAACTCAAGATTCTATGTTTGTTTGCAACTTTGGAAAGTTATCTTTCACACTTATTCCAAAGCCCTACAACTAATCTAATGTAGGTTTTCTACCAGAAAGTATAAAAAATGTCTAATCAATTTTTATAAGCGCTTTATTTTATGGTTGTTGTTACTCAAGAGGAAAAATGCGTGAACAATATGGTGTTTTGACTGACTCGAAAATTATGCAAAGAGATGAAGATGCAATCTTTTCATTTCGATGAAATCTATGCTACGAGAAGGAGAAAACATTTATCATTCCCATATGCACAGTGTCCCAAAATATATTAAACTCATCAATATCAAAATTCTCAAGAAATGAGAAAAAGGCATTGTAAACCAATGCACGATTCATGGCCCCCCCTAGCCATGAGGGGGAAAATTTTTCGGAATTTAAGACCAAAAAATGCCAAGAATCATGCAATTTCACTACTTCAAATGCAAGGATGCCCCCAATCTAATATAAAGCAAGAAATTAAATCTTTTTGTTTCAAAAATTTCACTAAAAGAAATAATGAACTTTCTTAAAACAAAGAAACCCAAAAAGTTTTCTTTTAAAATGAACTATTGAGAAGAAATCTGATCTTTCCCTAAACAATTCTAAATAAAACACACGCTTTGTAATTGAAAGACACTCAAAGAAATAGATTAATCCTTCAAAACCAAACAAATCAAAGATAACTAAAAGAAACTCAAAGAATGTCAAGCAGACTGTAAATAGATCAATATAGGCTCTAAAAGTTCAATCCAACTGATCAAAGCAAAATTGGACATCAAAAGATGACAAGACCCAATCCAAAAAAAGTTTACAAACAAGTTCACAGTCTAGAAGTAGAGTACAGTGCGAGAATTAGGAATTCTCGCAGGCTAGACATTGGTAGGGTGCGAGAAGTTTTCACTGGATCCAACAACAAGGTGCAAGAATAAATGGTTTTCGCAGGCTGTAGAGAGGTACAGTGTGAGAATGTCTGTAATCAAAGAAAATTTTGAAAAAGGACAGGGAATCTAAGTGAACTTCTAGATCTAGAGACTCTGTATGGATGTCCCACAGACTCAGAAACCAGAAAACAAGCAATCAAAGGAAGGGAAACTAGACTAACTAGGAAACAATCCGTTCCCCAGTATGGTCACCAATTTTGTTTTTCCCACGTGTAAGCATTCTCGCACCTTGCCTATAGAGCAACCTGCGAACCTCTCGCAACCTAGCTATGGTGTAACCTGCGAGAATCAGGCATTCTCGCACCCTACCTATAGAGAAACCTGCGAACTTCCTTTTTAATGGGATTTTTCCAAAGGAGAATGCAACTTCTTCTCTCAGGAAAAGTTCTTCTCCCTTCTTTCTTCAAGAACTCAGGCTATTGACCTCTCTGAAGACTACAGACAGGTTTACATCATTAATAGTCATAGGGATGATGAAAATAATGTGTAACAATTGTGAACCTGCTGAAAGCCTTTGGCAACAAGCTTGGCTTTGCATCTACTAATCTGTCCATCTACTGCGCTCTTGGTCTTGTAGACCCATCTGCATCTGACAAGTTTCCTCCCAGAAGGAAGGGGAACCAGATCCCAAGTTTGGTTCTCGAGGAGGGAATTGTACTCCTCCTGCATGGCAGATTCTGAAAAGGGATTTCCAATAGCCTCCCCATAAGACTGTGGATCTGAATACTGAACCAAGAAAAGATGCCTGGAGGGAAATGGTTCAGTGGCAGTGAGTGCAAAAGGAGGCTCCTTGAAATCAGATCGAGTCCTCCTAGTATCAGCTGGATCACCAACGAGATCCCCTGCATCATGAAGAGTAGTCTGTGCCCACTTGGGCCTCTGCTCTGGCTCTGCAACTGCATCTGGATGCTCTGAATTTGCATTTGATTGTACTGACTCTAAATCTAAATCGTTTGATTCCTTTGAATCAAAAATCTTGTCCGAAGAAGGGTTGGCATGTGCATGCTCATCATCTCAGACAGGTGGAAGAATGAAGGTGTCTGCATGCGGCTGTTGAAGTACATGCAAGACACTTTCCTTGAATTGGACACTTTGCTCAATGATGAGCTGGTCCGAGGAAAGGTCAAGAAGTCTATATCCCTTCACACCGTCTGGGTAGCCAACAAAAATGCACTCTGTTCTTTGTGGATCAAGTGCCTTCCTATTTTCAGAGGGAATCTGGGCCCATGCATGTGAACCAAAAATGCAGAAGTGGGTCACTTTCGGTTTGAGGTCGCTCCAAGCCTCATAGGGGGTCTTATCCTTGAAAGATATATGGGGAGATATGTTTTGGATGTATGTTGTAAAATTAAGTTCTTCGACCCATAGTCTCTATTGTAGTGACTTTGCATGAAGCATGCAAGATGCCATCTCCTTTAGAGATCTATTTTTCCGCTCAGCAACTCCGTTTTGCTACGGAGTATAGGGAACTGTGTACTGCAACTGAATCCCTGCCTCATGGAAAAGATCATGGATCTCATTATTGACATACTCTCCCTCATTATCAGTTCATAGGACTTTGATCTTCTTTCTGAACTGTGTGTCTCAACCAGGGATTTGAAATCTTTGAGGTGTTGAAAGACCTTGGATTTTTGCCTGAGAAAGTAGATCCATGTAAAACGTGAGAAATCATCAACAAAAATGAGAACAAACCTCGCTTTGTTGATGGATGGTTGTGGAAAAGGACCCATAAGGTCACTATGGATCAGATCTAAAGGTGCGGAAGCTCGTTGAGACTTTCCTTTGTCGAATTTCTCTTGAGGGTGTTTTCTGAGAACACATCCCTCACATACTCCCTTGGAAAAATGGATGTCTGGTAGACCATCAACCAATATTTTCTTTCTAAGATGTTGCATGTATCTGAAATTCAAATATCCAAACCTTTCTTTCCATATCCTACTACTTTCATCAACATGGGTAAGCAGTAAAGCATAATCAGGTTCAATGAATTCAGAAAAATTATACAATCTAGACGGATGATTTACCTCACCGGTAGAAACCCTGGAGTTGGTTTGCATGTCGTAGATGTCCACAGAATTTGGTGTGAATATGACTTTCTTTTCGATGCCATAATTCATCATCTAATACATGGAGAGAAGGTTGACATAAAGTTTGGGAACGTGCAACACATTCTCGAAGCTTCCGTTGGTGAGTTCAATCCTTCCTTTGTCCGTGACTTCAACAGAAGAGTTATCCCCCATCAGAATAGGAGGACCTTTGCATGCATCCAAAGAAGAATATATTGCTTTTGAGGTAGCCATGTGATGTGATGCTCCTGAATCTACGATCCAAGCATCGGGAGAGGAGTTGGTGGCAATCAAGGCATGGCTAGAATTGCCTTTCTTGGAATTCAGATCTTTTGGCTTATTCTTCCTGGCACCCTCTGGGATGCAATATCCAAGGTTATTTTGTTGAAGTATTTGAGACATCAGATCTATTTGTTTTTGCATGCATGCATATTCTGAATGGAATCCTTTGTGACAGTACATGCATTTCTCCCCTTTTCTTCCCTTTTCCACTTTGTATCCAGAGGCATCGATGAAGGGTTTTGTGTACCCTTCCTTCTTTGGATGTGCATGAGCTTTCTGTTTATCTTTATATTTAGATTTATGATATTTTTGGCTGCCATAATGCATAGTGAGTGCATGCGCCCTTGGGCCTTTGATTGTTCCCATGCTGATGAGCTTGGTTTTATCTTGTGTCAGGGATTCGATAAAGTCCTCAAGAGAAGGCATATTCTAGTTGGCTTCAGAGGTGAATTTGACAGAATGGAATGTGGATACGAATGCAGAGAATTTGGGATCAAGTTTGGAGAGAATGGAGAGAACCATTTGTTTCTCCTCCTTCGATTTATCAACCCCGCAAGCTTTGAGTTGCGACAGTAAATCCTTGAATTTTGTAAAGAAATCTTGGATATTCTAAAAGCTTTTTGGATCTAATGTGAGAATCTCCACCTCTATCATGTGTCCCCTCATCTCATAATGTTTTCCAAAGATCCCTTCCAAGGTGGTCTAGGCTTCATTGGGAGTTTTACAGGAAGATATGTGAAAAAGGAGATCAGGAGAAATAAGACTGCAAATTGTTTCAAGTGCCTCATCCATGCGATTTAAGTACTTGTATTTTTCTATGGCTGATGTCGGTTCTGTATTTGTATTCAAGGTTAACATGTACAACCCTTTGGTTCATAGATGTATGGCTATTTTCTCCTTCCATGAAAAATAGTTGTAAGGTGTAAGAATGAATTCTTTTTGGAAATCCATCTTTCCGTTGTCTTCAATCTTTTGTACCTGCCAAAATTTTTGGTGTAGCTTTTGCTTAGAAGTCCAACGGCTCTGATACCATGTAAATGTGTTGAAATTGCACATAATATATCTATCTAAACAATAATACACACATTTGCAGAGAGAATTGGAGAAAGAAGAAGAAGGAGAGAAAGAATAAAAGTATTCTCTTTAACCGTTGTGAATAATGAATAATTTACACATGATATACTGTGTATAAATCAATGAGTGCGCACTGGAGGAGAACCAATGTGCCATAGTGGTGGTCTAGAGTGATATGAACACACACCAATAGTTACAGGAGTGAACTGTCACATAGTCTAGTCTCTCAGGCAGTTACGGGAGTGAATTGCCACCTAGTTGAGTTAACTAGTCAACTAGTCTTCAATTGACTGACTGAAAAGAGAGTAGTGAGGACTTAACTCAGGAAATCAAGGGTAATGTGCCAGTCTGGTGATGATCCAAATGTTGCATGGTGACAAAACCAATGCAACATCTAAACTCAACTCAACTAGTCAAACTGAAGTGTCAACTGAAAGAGAATATTCTCTAGGTGGAATATCCTCCCCTAAAATATAGGAGACTGGATAATGACTAATTATGACTA